>JAUTXW010005441.1:600000-907500 GCA_030620095.1 Kuschelorhynchus macadamiae
AATTTCGTGAAAAATTCAACAGGGCAGGAGAGACTTTCGCATACATCGCTGTTGTCCATTGAAAATAAACTTCTCCAAAATATGTCGGAGCATCGACGTTTTTATGATGACGTCATTGACGAATTTGTAAAAAATGTAAAAAATGATCGAAGAATCGAATTACATTACAAATAGGTAAGTTTCTAAAAATTGCTTCCCTTTCTTAAAAGTTCACCGCACGCCCCTGCATCTTTTACTTTACATATTTAAATAAGTCGGTTGTTGCTGGATGCCTATAACCACCTAAAATGTCAAATTTTTATTAAATATTGTAAAAAAAGCCACTAACGAATGAATCATTTTAAAAAGTC
Organism: Kuschelorhynchus macadamiae; assembly: GCA_030620095.1. NCBI lineage: Eukaryota > Metazoa > Arthropoda > Insecta > Coleoptera > Curculionidae > Kuschelorhynchus > Kuschelorhynchus macadamiae. Next base: position 600,351 of record JAUTXW010005441.1, read on the forward strand.
AATTACTTAATTATGAGGTATTGTAAAAAAAGGATAGTTTACCCCCTTAAGTTTGAATTTAGAAAGATGTGTTATCAAATTGTTAGGAGATTATTCTATGAGTTCTCTTATGTTTCAATTAGTTGAGGAGTTATTGCTAAAATAGCAGAAATTTTACCCCTCAAGGTTGTAATCCCGAAAAATTCAAAAAGTCATTAACAAAAGAATCGTTTTAAAATCTTATTCAGTTTGAAAGAGTAAAAACACATTTTACTCCTTTTTACTCACTAAAGGGTGAATTCTAAAATTTTTTTTTTTTGAAAGCTATATGCCAAAGAATCGTCTTAGAATCTCATTTAGGTGATATTGTGGAAAAAAGTAAGAAAGCAGTTGACCTCTATTGGTGAATAGGAAGATTTTGATCTGTGCTCTGTGCCTCTATTTATTTCGTAAAAAAATTAAACTGACCTAAAAAAATAAAAAGTAAAAAATATTTTATTCCATTTTAAAAATTTGACTTTTCTTCATTACTGCACAACAAGACTGTATTGCGTGTCTTGAATCTAGTGCCATGGGCAGTAGCGTAACTTCAAATTTGGGGCCCCCCCCGCAGGATTTTTTTGGGGCCCTTATATTAAAATAAAAAAAACACACTAAAAAACATAATATATGTATATTTGTTTAGGTATACCAAAATATCATATATTTTGATATAAAAACAAAAAATAAACTTTTTCCACATAAGAAAAAATAAAAATAAGGAAACATAAAAAAAACATTACAAAAAAAATCGACGCAGAAAACAAAACTTAATTATTACTAAAACAAAACTACCTAAATTATAAAAATAAGACTTTTTCTAATAAAAATATAATTCAAATTAAAATAAATTAATAGGAACAAATAAAATGTAAAAAGGAACAAATACAAATGAGGTAGAGAGATTAAACAAATTTTTTTCTCCTTGTTTTAAAATTGGCAAAGGCGTAAATCAAATCTTTCACGTCCATTTTTTTGGCTTCTTCAGCCTCAATCCACATAAGAAAAAATAAAAATAAGGGAACATAAAAAAACATTACAAAATAAATCAACGCAGAAAACAAAACTTAATTACTAAAACAAAACTACCTAAATTATAAAAATAAGACTTTTTCTAATAAAAATAAATTAATAGGAACAAATAAAATGTAAAAAGGAACAAATACAAATGAGGTAGAGAGATTAAACAAATTTTTTTCTCCTTGCTTTAAAATTGGCAAAGGCGTGAATCAAATCTTTTACGTCCATTTTTTTGGCTTCTTCAGCCTCAATAGCTAGCATTCCCAATGCATTTAGCCGAGACTGAGTCATGCTTGTGCGCAAAAAACTTTTTATAAGTCTTAGTTTGGAAAAAGAACGTTCGGCGCTGGCGACGGTAACAGGTAGAGTTAAAAATAAAACTATTACTGCAATAACTTCAGTAAAACTGGAACTTAGATCTGGATTTTTTACTATAATTAACTCTAACAAATCTCTAATATTATCTAATTTAAGCAATTCAGATTGAAAGGTCTTCTTAAAAAGAACAAGTTGAAAGGCAAACGCAGCACTTATATCTTCTTTGTATTTATTTTGTACGTTATTTGCCTTTTCAATAATTTCTGTGTCAGATAATTTTATTAATGTGTGAGGTTCAAGAAATGAAAAAAAGTTATTAATCTCTGCCATTCCCTTAAACCTTGCAGTTAACTGTTGGATGAAAATATCCACTACTCTTATAAATACATTTATTCTAAACATTTCTTCCGCGCTGTTAAATCGATAATCTATTGAAAGCTCATCAAAGTGTTTTTTTATTATTCTTGTGCGTTTAGTTAAAAAGTTAGTATTTTCTATTTTCATTTTATTACAAAACTCTTTTGCTTCCGACATTATATTTGAAAACTCGTCTCTAAGACTGACTGCTTTGGTTAGACAGTTTTCTAAGAGTTCTGCAGCTTGACTAAGGTCTTGCCTAATAGCCTGCAATTGTTTTGAAGGCATATCAGTGATTTCCAGAACTTTAGTAACTAAAATTAAAGTCAGTATGAATTCAAAACTTTCTATTTTTTTCTTTAAAGAAAATGCTTGGTCACGCTCTTCTTTTTTTAAGCTTTCAAAATTAATTTTATGTAAGGCTTTTATAATGTCAAGAATGCGCAATTTAAACCCAGTGCAGGATAGTACCCGACCTGCCCAACGAGTTGGATTTAATTTTTTTATAGTTACTTTGGACTCTCCTGTAATGTGTGTTAAAATATCCCACCTATTGATACTTAGTCCAAAAAATAAATATACTTCTTGCAAAATGGCAAAGAAATTTGAAATTTCCTGAACCCCAGTCATTGCATCATTTATTACTAGATTTAAATTATGTGCTGCACAATGAATATATAATGCATTTTTGTCAATTTCTTTTATTCGTGTTTGCACGCCTGAATATATACCACTCATTGTACTGGCACCATCATAACCCTGACCACGGCATTTTTGAATATTTAGACCGAAACTATTAATTATGTTTAAAATTTGGGAAGTTAATTCTTCTGCAGATTGCCCTTCCATTTTGTAAAATCCTAAAAAAGATTCGGCGATTTCTATTTCAGTCTTACATTTATTATTTTCACCTGATGCAAATGAAGAGTTATGATTGTCATGAATTTTTACATACCTAACAGTAAAACTTAATTGGTCTACCTTAGCGGTATCTTGGGTAGTATCTACAATTATAGAATAAAATGGACTTTTCAAAACAGGTTTTAACAATGAAATTTCTAAGTTTTTTCCCAAAATGTCAATTATTTCATTTTGAATTTGAGGACTTAAGTATTTTATTTTTCCTTGAGGCAAGTTCACAACCTGTTTTAAAACGTCATCATATTCTGCTAATAAAAAAACATCAGAAAGAAAATTACCATTGTACGTGTCATTAAACGTTTCCCTATGTCCCCTAAAAGCCCCACAGTTTTTTGCCAATTTTAAAGTTATTTTTATTAATCTCTCTAAAACCTGCGCCCAAAAACTAACAACTTGCTTAGTTTCTGCTTCTAATTGGGCATCTATAATATTTCCTTGTTTCCAAGATTCTTTAATTAGGCATGCTGTCATATGGTTATCTGCCTTTTCATGTATCTTGATTTTTTTTGAAAGACCTTGCCAATCGTTAATACCAGTTACCCATCCTGATTTTTCAGAGTGGCGCTGGGTATTAAATAACCAACAAGGTTCACAATATGCAACATTAAGCTTCGGGGAATAACATAGCCAATTATTTTCAACCACAATGCCAGATTTCGAAACACTTTTATAGAACGATTCAGAAAAACAACGATTTTTTGAGTCTCTGGGATAAGGGCCTTTTGGTCGGCAGGACTTCATATTTATAATTTCTTTTTTTTGTTCTGAGGTAAGAGGGTTCGGAAAATTAGCTTTATCTGAAGGAAACAATTCTCCTTTATTTTTATTTTGAAAAATATTATTAATAAAACTGCCAATTTCTTGTTCATCGTCAGATATATCTTTTAAAACGGTAGGTTCGTCATCGTCAATATCAGTTACTTGTGAGGTACTTGTCGCAGTATGGAAAATTTCAGGTGCATGGACAGATGTATCTTTTAGAATTGTAGGTTCATCAGTATCAATTACTTGTGAGGTACTTGGTTTTGACTGATCTTTTATCGCACTTTGGAAAAATGTTGTAAGTTTTGGAATTTTTTTTAATTGTTCATTAACAATTGTTTTTTTCGATTCTTGCATTTTTCGTTTGTGTGCTCCACTTTGATATCTTTTTTTTCAATCCATATTTGTAATAAAAATAATAAAATCCTAATAAAAATGTAACGTAAATAATAATTTACATTGTATATTGTATATAAAATGGCTTACCTGCAATTTTATACTGAGTACCTACTGAATAACGTAGTAGTATTGCACTAATAAAAACGTTTAGCGCGGGGCCCTTTAAAAATCTAAAAAATAACAATATGCGATGTATTGTGAAAACAAAACAGCGTTGAACCAAAACACACGAAAGGTACCCATCACACTGTTTTATAATAATTATCTAGGCGCCCTTTGCCATAGTGACCTTCGCACACAAATCGCTTTATTCCGAAGTTTCCCGACGCGACATTCCATCGACAGCCCTTATAAATATGTGCTCAGTGCGCTACGTTTAAGTTATTATTCCAATGAAAGATAGAAAATTGTTAGTCAAATTTAATATTGCATGATTAAATTAACTTGGCTAAAAAAATATGTGTTTAAAATTAAAACTTATATTATTAAGATAACAATGTAATTAAAACATTAATACACAAAATACACATATTACATGTTTTTAGTAATAAAACTTGGGGGCTCCTGTGGGGCCCCCAAAATCGCGGGGCCCCCCCGCCGTTGCGGGTGCTGCGGGGCCTACGCTACGCTACTGGCCATGGGTATAATGACTGCCGTCTATATATGTATGTATATGTATATATATATATATATATATAATGTAAATATATATATATATATATATATATATATATATATATATATATATATATATATATATATATATATATATATATATATATATATATATATATATATATATATATATATATATATATATATATATATATATATATATATATATATATATATATATATATATATATATATATATATATATATATATATATATATATATATATATATATATATATATATATATATATATATATATATATATATATATATATATATATATATATATATATATATATATATATATATATATATATATATATATATATATATATATATATATATATATATATATATATATATATATATATATATATATATATATATATATATATATATATATATATATATATATATATATATATATATATATATATATATATATATATATATATATATATATATATATATATATATATATATATATATATATATATATATATATATATATATATATATATATATATATATATATATATATATATATATATATATATATATATATATATATATATATATATATATATATATATATATATATATATATATATATATATATATATATATATATATATATATATATATATATATATATATATATATATATATATATATATATATATATATATATATATATATATATATATAATATATATATATATATATATATATATATATATATATATATATATATATATATATATATATATATATATATATATATATATATATATATATATATATATATTTATATATATATATATATATATATATATATATATATATGTTATATCACTCGACTTAAAATTCACTTTTTAAAAAATATTTTTATTTACAAAATCAAAATTAAACTAACAGTGTAGAAGCTTAAAAACGAATCATGATTTTATTTACAATTTACACTATTTATATGAAAGACGAATGCTGCGTCAGTGGGAACTTGCTTGCTGGGCAGATTCTGCTGACGAGGCGTCTCGGTACTCGCCGTCTCCTTGAGATAACCGACATCCGATACGGTGGGAACCAAGGGCATCGTACTTGAAGGTGACATTGCTCGTGAGAAAGGATATAACAACTCCCCCATTAAGATGAAAGTTGACGCGTGGTGACAACTTTCAGGTCCTCTGCTTATTGAGGTTGAGTTCAATCTCTTCACTTTCTTCAATCGGGTCGCCAAGGCGGATGCTCGGTCTCCTTCTGGGAATTATTCTTCTCCATTGTATAACGTTAGATCCTCTTTTAGGTGGAGAGGGTGGATTGTCATCGTTGCTAGTGGCTACTCCAATCTTCATGTTACGTGTTCGTCTTCGACATTTGCAAAAGATGTATAAGGCAATCAGTGCGATAATGAGTGTTATTGTAAGAATCAACTTATGTGTTTTTTCATGAACGGCTGATTTACCAATTGATCCAGCTGATCGGCATACTGATTTAGCTTGTGCTGGGCTATGTTCAGGTCCTCTACATCTATTTTGTTTAGCTTCAGAGGCTTCAAATCTGGTAAGTGAATATTCTCTGGCATATGGTTACAGCAGTCAAAAGGGATGTTGACTGGGTGGTAATTGTAGGTTACGTTGTCGTAAACATCAACTGATTTCTGGGCACGAACTCTTGTACTCCCGACAAAGGCACTACACTCGGGTTGAAGTTTCATCAAAGTATTTGTGTTGATGATCTGAGTCTCTATATCTCTGGATCCACATTTTATTGTGACGGGCAGAGGGTCTGCAACAGCTATCAACCATAAATTCTGACTGATTTCTTGAATGTTATAGTCTTTGGCAAGAATGACTAAAACTTGGCATGTTCTGGGTAGATGATCAAGTCTCTTCAGAAGCTGAGCCTCGCAGACTGCATCAGTATCAATTGGGTATGGCAGGATGTTGGAACAGATGAACATACGGTTGCCTAGTGGTTTGCAGGACTTCATATTGCGGATGGTTGTATAAAGTAAAGAATCATCATTTCGCGCAATTAGTTTATTAGTTATTGACAAAATGTGATGAAGGCCTGTTCGATTATCCAGAATCGGTATAGGATATAAGTGATAGAGAGTGTATTTTTCAGGTTCGACTAAAGGTATTTCTAGTACAAAAATTATTCTAGTATCTAATTGATATGCCTTTAATTCTATTATGTCGAGGTATTGAGCTACGCTTGAATAATATATCGGCAAGGGAAGATTATTCTTCTGTAATGACTGCGATATATGCTTTAATGAGTCTACTAAATCGTATGGAGTAATGATTGAACTGTGCAAAATTTTTAAACGTGCAAATGTAACAGCGTTTATAGCATCGTTCAAAGTATTTTCGATAAATGAATAGCTTTCTGTTAGTGATTCGCACAAGTCTAGGATATCGAGTTGTGATTGATAAAATTTGAGATGATCGGAAATATCCATAATTGATTCGCGAATTTCTTTAATATCGTTATTAAAGGTTTCCTCGTCAATTTGAAGTTTTTGAATGGTTTCGTTAAAGCTTTTGATAACAGAAGTAGTTACAGATATTTGATTTTTCAAAAGATTTTCTATTTGGTATTCATCGTGGGTTAACTTTTCGATGCACTCGTTGAAATATTCACCATCGGAGGCGTCAAGATTACCAGTTATTGATTTCCAAATTGTTCCAATACCATTAAGAATACCACGTTTTTCTCTAAAAATGTACTTTTTAGTGTCGGCCATTATTTCAGTGTACTTTTGGTTAACGGCGTTTGATATTTGTTTAAGGAGACTAACATGAGTTTGAACTTGCGGCTTAAAGGCTTTCATTCGCGGTACGTCTTCGTCTATAGTGTTTAATAAGCTTTCTAATATTTTGTCATTATTACTAATTGTTTCTTTGATTGGTCCGAGGTCTTTGTAAACAAGGAGGGTCCATTTATCATTTGAGATTTTTACGGTCGCTTCATGAAAGAAAATTCCTAAGGTGTTGTTTATTGGTGTTAGAGTGTATTGGGACTGAGTGGCTTGTGAAAGTGCCAAGAACCTAGAAGAGAAAAATTACTCATAGTATGGTTTCAGTCTGTCAAAATTTATTTTAGATTTTTGTTTAGATTCGGGGTTTATCAGAATTGCTGAATTTTGTAAAATTTCGATTATTTCGAATGGACCGTTAAATTTATTTTGGCTTTTGTCCTTGATTTGCGATTCTTTAATGTATACCTTATCTCCTACATTATATTCATAGGGGTGAGCAGAAACATTTTGGTCGAAGCGCTCTTTGGCTTTTTCTTTTTGTTGACATGTTCTGGCTCGGGCTGTTTTATAAAGGTATTGCATGCGATTGTTTAGATCTTGCATATATTTGGAAATAAGACGTTTTTCATTATATAGGATTTCGGGTGGTCTAGATGAGGTGTGTCCAAAAATAAGTTCGTAAGGCATGAAACCGTGCGTTTTGTTTTTGGCATTGTTATAACATATAGTTGCATAAGGAAGAACATTAAACGGGTGTTCGTCAGGGTTTTCAGTTTGATTAGCTCGTATCATTTCACTAAGTGTCGCGTGAAATCTCTCAACAGAGCCGTTTGATTGAGGGTGTCCTACGCTAGAGAAAGTTAGTTTGATATCGTAAAGCTCACAGAGGTCATTCATTAAGGTGTTTTTGAATTCTCGGCCATAGTCACAATGTATACGTAACGGAGTTCCATAATGTTGAAAAAATACAAGAAGTGTATTAACAACAGATTTTGCTGTCTTATCCTCTATAGGGTAAGCTTGTGTAAATTTTGTTAGTTCGTCACGTACTGTTAGGGCGTAATTTCGAGTTGGGTATTCAAATATGTCTATGTTTATTCTTTCAAAAGGTGTTTTGGGCGTTTCTGTTACGACTAGGGGACTGCTTAGATTTTTACGACAGATTTTTACTTTTTGGCAAGTTTCGCAACTTTTAATAAAGTTTTCTACGGCTTTTATTATGCCTGGCCAATTGTATTTTTCTTTTATGCGTCTTAACGTCTCGTTAATTCCGCGATGTAAGTTGGTTTTTCCGCGATGGTAATGATCTAAGATCTGAGGTATTTCGTCTTCATTAGGGGTTGTTGTGATGTTTTGGCAGATACTTAATTTTATATTTTTGTCTGCAAAAATATACGAAAATATTTCAAGGATAGGAAGTTCGAGTGTGTTTTCAACGAAATAGGTACAAGAGATGTCAAGTTCGTCTTGACCGGTATAGAGAATGTAAAAGAGAAGTTGTGTGACAGTTTCTGGGTTAAACGGGAGAGGAATAATGAAATATTTACGATTTTTTGTTGATTTACTGGAGAAAATATTTATTTGTTTTGGATTAAATTCCATGTTTTCCTCGAAAATATCGTCAAGAATCTTATGATGTAGTTCTTCTAATTTATTTTGTCGAAAAAATGTTATAATATTTTTGTGTGACTTATCCAACAGCTGGTCGTTGGTTGTTTCGATTTTAGAATAATCGATCAGGGATCTGGTTTCGTAAAGGCTTACGAATTTATTGTATTCTTCGGCTATTACATCGTCGTCATAGGTTTTAGGTTCTTCGATAGGTTCTTCGGATTCTGTCTCATTCGATGCAAAAACAGATATTTTTGGTTGAAGCTTTGCGCATTCTTGGAAATGATTTACTTTTATTCGAGATAATGCATCAGCGTTTTTATTAATTTTTCCCGGTTTATAAATTATTTCGCACTGATATTCTCCTAGTTTTAGCCGCCATCGTGCTAATCTACTACCTGGGTCTTTAATAGAAAGTAACCAAGTAAGGGGACGATGATCTGTGACTAGAATGAACTTTCTTCCAAATAAATATGGACGAAAATATTTCACGGCCCATACAATTGCAAGTAGTTCTCTCTCTATTGTCGAGTAATTGGTTTCGGCTTTACATAATGTTCTTGAGGCATAACCAATGGGTAAGTCTTTGCCAATGGGACCTTGGGAAAGTACAGCGCCTATCGCAAATGCGCTTGCATCCGTTGTTAGTAGGAAAGGCTCATCGAAATTTGGATAGATGAGAATTGGGTCAGAAGTCAGTAATTGTTTTAGTTCGTCGAAAGCTTGACGACAATCTGAGTCGAAATCAAATTTGATATCTTTTTTCAACAATCTGGTAAGGGGCTTTGATATTTTCGCAAAGTTTGGAATAAACCTACGATAATAACCAGCTAAACCCAGAAGGGATTTTATGTCTTTTGAATTTTTTGGTTCTGGAAATTTCTGTATACAATCGATTTTAGTGGGATTAGGTTTAACTCCGTCCTGAGTGATTAGGTGACCAAGGTATGCTACCTCTTTTCTCAGGAACTCACATTTGTCAGGTTGTATTTTGAGGTTTGCTTTTCGAAGACGTTTAAAAACTTCGCGTAAGCGTGTGATGTGATCATGGATTGTGGGTGAATACACAATGATGTCGTCCATATAGACGAGACAACGTTCATTGAGAATGCCTAGAAGGATGTTGTCCATTACTCTCTGGAAAGTGGACGGGGCGTTTTTAAGACCAAAGGGCATTCTTATAAATTCGTAGTGTCCGTTCTCGACAGAGAAAGCAGTTTTTGGAATGTCTTTAGGGTCTATCTCGATCTGGTGAAATCCCGAAGCCAGATCCAGGGTTGTAAAATACTGGCACTTGCCTAGCTGATCCAAAAGATCGGAAATATTGGGAAGCGGGTACTTATCATCTACCGTGGATTCATTCAATTTACGATAATCTATGACTACTCTCCATTTTTGTTTGCCTGAGGAATCAAGTTTCTTGGGGACGACCCAAACTGGAGATGACCAAGGTGAAATAGAAGGTTTTATGATTCCTTGTTCTAACATTTTATTAACCTGAGTTTTTACCTCTTCTTTGTGAATATGGGGATACCTGTATGATTTGGTGAAAACAGGCTTTGCACCATTGATGTCAATTTGGTGTTTAATTTCATTGGTAAAGGTAAGATTGTCACCTTCGAGGTAAAATATGTCCTCAAAATCTACGCAAAGATTGGTAATTATTTCTTTTTCTTCTTCGTTAAGATGCTCTAAACGAAGTTGGGACTTAATGTTGGGAATGCGGTTAGGAGATAGTTGTTTATCAGATAAATTGTAATTGTGTAGCGAATGAGAAGAAAAAGGTTCGATTTCGATATTTGAAAAATTAATGGTTTTTGGGATGGCGTTTGCATTAACCACAGAAGTTAGAAATTCGCCTTTTTTATTGACATGGACAATTGCGTTTGGGATATGAACTTTTTCGATTTCTTGCCTAGATAGGATAGCATCGGTGTTGACTAAATCACAACGTAATTTAAAAATTTGTTCGGTCCTACCTTCAATCTTAATTTCGTTAGAATTGTTTACGTTAGTTATTTTATTATTTTGTTCGAGGTTTTCTTCTGCCTTAAAGAGTGGTAAAGTTTTAAAATTTGTAACAAGTTGTTTATTTTTTAAGTCGATGGTGCATTCATAGTGTTCTAAAAAGTCGAGTCCTAGAATACCATCGAAATCAATATCTAAATCGTATATGTAAACTTTATGTGGGTTTCCGGCTTGAAAAGGAACTAGGGTTGATTCGGTGATAAGAAGTTTTTGGTCTGTGATGCCTTGAATCGTAACGTTTTCGAGAAAACGTTGGGGAAATTGTTTTACTGTGTTTTCTTTAAATATCGTAATTCCTGCTCCGGAATCTATAAGTAGTTTAAAAGTGTTAGATGTGTCTTTTATGTAATATAGATTTTTCGGGTTAACAGCAAGAAGGGGATTTAAAGAAAATGTTGTTCTGGGAAATTCAATGACGGGTTCATGTCGTCCAAATTCAGGGTTTGTATTTGATTTTGGATTTCCGTCACGGTATTGGTATCTGAAATTGTTCGAATAGGAGGATGGTTTTGATTTGAAGTGGGAAGAAAATCCTGATATTCATCGTAATTCGTTTTATCTTGTTGATCAATATTTTGATATTCGTAATCGGGGTTATCTTCATACATTCCTGCGTATTGGTTACAATACTCGTCATATTGGGGTTCGGAATAGTTATTGTTGGAATATTGGTAATTGTCGAAATTGACAACATGAGCACGATGCTGGGGATTATTTTGTATTACTGAAGGACGTTGGAAATTGTTAAATGGTGTTTGACGTTGGAAATTGTTTTGGTTTGATTGGTTATGGGGTGTGTACTGCGGTCTTGGCTGACCGTTGTTTGGTCTATTAGACTGAAAGGAGGTGCTTGATTGAAAAGAATTTGATTGTTGATTGATATTAGGTCTTTGGAAATTGCCAAAATTCTGGGAAGTATAACCATTAGGACGTTGTTGCGATCTACATTCATTTGCTAAGTGACCATTGCGACCACAGCTATGACATTTAAGGGATTGTACATTAGGTCTTTTATTAGTTTGAATAATAGGTCTAGCAGGCGGATTGGGTCTAGAAGATTTTTGGGATTCGAAATATGATAGTTGAAGCTCGCGTCTTATGCGAATTTGTGCTTCCAAAAGATTGGGTGGATTTCCTGCACGTATTATATGGCCAATTCGGGGTTCCAGGCCAGTAAGTAGGCTATTTAGAGACATGGATTCGATTAATGTTATTTGGGCTGCCTTTTGACTGGGTGCGAGTATGGATTTTTGTATGTTGGCATGCATTTTGGCATTTAGGACTTGAAGTCTGTTAAGGAAAGTCAAAGGAGATTCGTTTGGTAGTTGTCTCATTCTTTGTAAGTCCTGAATAAGAGAAGATAGATCTCGCGTATCTCCGAAGTGAGAATTAAGTAATTACTTTATCTCTAGAAAAGAAAGTGGATTTCGGGAGCTTATCAGCTGCGCTGCTCTCCCTCGCAACCTATTTTTTATGTGAATCACTAAAAGATCTTTTTGGTTACCCGTAGACATATCATATGCACATTCGCAGGCATTTAGGAAGGTTTGTAAAAATATTTGATCACCTTCGAATTCGGGGATAATAGAAAAAATCTCGGAAAGTTTATAAGGTTCGATTACTGCTACCGCTGCTCCTGCAGTTATTCTTTCATTTTCCGTCATATTTGCTCAATATATCAACACAATAAGCACTAGCACAATATAATATAAAAAGGATATAAAACACAAAATATTTTACGAAATTTTATGTTGATAGATAGTAGGTAAAGTAGTATGCCAACCAACGTAAAATAAACAGTTCTTATTAACTAGTTAGTGTGATTAATATAAAACTGTGTAATATTTCTTGTTGTAATAAAAATACAAATGTAATCTGGAGATCAGTTAGCAGAATAACTGGTCAAAATAATTCCAAAAAATATTTTAAAATTAATCAATTAACAGAATAACTGATTATACACAAATTATACGTTGTTACACTTAGAAATACAGAAATCAATTAGCAGAATAATTGATTAGCTTATCGAAAAATCAATTAACAGAATAATTGATTATTTTACTAATTAATAAAATGTAAGATCGATTTTGAAAAGTCGAACAGGTATTTAATTAAACATTATTTTTAAAATAAACGTGATGATTCGTTACTTACAAGCAGAGTAGAAACATCGCTCGTCGTGTTCTTAGCAGTTAGTTCTACCAGGGGCTTCACTATGTGTTCCTTCCGTAGATGCGTGTTCTGCCAAGTTGATGACGTCACAATGCACAAAATGGGGCTTCTTTGTTCTTCTGGATGAAGGATTGGGATCCACCGTTGCCAGTTAGAGTTCTCTTGTTCTGCCAACGTTGCCAGATCCTACCACGACTGCGCCAATTTGTTATATCACTCGACTTAAAATTCACTTTTTAAAAAATATTTTTATTTACAAAATCAAAATTAAACTAACAGTGTAGAAGCTTAAAAACGAATCATGATTTTATTTACAATTTACACTATTTATATGAAAGACGAATGCTGCGTCAGTGGGAACTTGCTTGCTGGGCAGATTCTGCTGACGAGGCGTCTCGGTACTCGCCGTCTCCTTGAGATAACCGACATCCGATACGGTGGGAACCAAGGGCATCGTACTTGAAGGTGACATTGCTCGTGAGAAAGGATATAACATATATATACAGGGTGGCCCATCGAAAACGTACCGCAAGGCATAACGGCCAGGGTAATTTTTTTTTCAAAAAATCCAAAAACACATCAATTTTGTTTGTGAGGGGGACAACTTTTGCCCTTAAAATGATCGCAAAATTTTCAACCCTCTAAGCGGGGGTGTCATCCCCCAAACTTTTTCAAATGGGAAGAGGGGTCAAGTGGTACCGCAATGAAAAGGGCTTTCTATTCTCTATACATTCCCGCTTTGGTTTTGAAAATCGGTCAAGTCATTTAGAAAATATGAAGGATTGAAATTTGAAAAATACATTTTTCAAAAAACGCATAAATTGAATTAAATAAAAAAAAACTTACCGTATTAATGAAGCAAATGCTGAAAATGTTGCCCGTCGACCTCCATACAGTAATACAAATTAGCTTCAAATCGTTCTCGAACATTCTGAAGAACTTGAGGGGTCACTTCGCGACAAACGTCAATAATTCGTGTTCGCAGATCTTCTAATAAGGCAAGTGGAGTGCTATACGCTTTACTTTTTATGTGTCCCCATAGAAAAAAGTCTTAAGGAGTCAAGTCGGGTGACCGGGGAGGCCACTCAATGGCACCCCTTCGTCCTATCCACCGCCCGGGAAAGTTAGTGTTTAAATAATTACGCACATTTTGAGAGTAATGTGGAGGTGCACCGTCTTGTTGAAATATCAGTTCCGCTTCAACGCATCCAGGATTATTTTCGATGATGTCAGTTAGGGCTGGGTCGATGGTATTTTCCAGTAAATCTAAGTACATATCACCTGTTAGAGTTCCAGGAAGAAAAAAAGGACCCACAATAGAATTTCCAAAAATACCAGCCCACACGTTCAATTTCTGAGGATGTTGTGTGTGCACCTCGTGAAACACCCTGGGGTTGTTCTCAGCCCAGTACCGACAGTTATGCCGATTAACTACACCGTTCAAAAAGAAAGTGCACTCACCCGAAAAACACACATTGAATAGAAAATTATTATTATTGGCCACTCGTTCACTAATAGTTTCACAAAATTGCAAGCGGCGATCAAAATCGTCTTCGTTGAGTTCTTGTACCAACTGAATTTTATACGGGTGGAAATGGTGTTTTTTCAATATTCTTTGGACACTTGTACGATTCACGCCGGTCTCATTGGCTAATTTTCTTATACTCAGCGTACTATCCATGGCAACTTGGCCCAATACAAAGACCTCCATAGCTTCATTTACTACAGGATTTTCCACCTGCCTATTTTTATTTATAAGGGATCCAGTTTCGCGAAATTTTGCTACTAACTCGCGAACAATTTTGCCGGAAAGGTGTTTTTCAGGATGTCGTTCATTAAATATCTGCGCAACCCGATTGCCACATTCATTATTTTTAAAATAAAGTTCGATTATTTCCACTTTTTCTGCAAGTGAGTACACCATAATTATTGATAAAAAATTTAATGATATTGAGAAATTTAAACGCACAAGTTACAGAACAGCTATCTAGCAACTACCGCACCTGATCGTTGTGGCATGTCAAATCACTAAAATCAGCAGTAAACATCTAAAATAACAGGACAAAAATAGCGAATTGGTCGAAGGAATTTATCCTTATCATTTACTCTGATAATTTGTAAATAAACATTTTAAATTTCAATCCTTCATCTTTTCTAAATGACTTGACCGATTTTCAAAACCAAAGCGGGAATGTATAGAGAATAGAAAGCCCTTTTCATTGCGGTACCACTTGACCCCTCTTCCCATTTGAAAAAGTTTGGGGGATGACACCCCC
Source organism: Kuschelorhynchus macadamiae (assembly GCA_030620095.1). Lineage (NCBI taxonomy): Eukaryota > Metazoa > Arthropoda > Insecta > Coleoptera > Curculionidae > Kuschelorhynchus > Kuschelorhynchus macadamiae. The sequence continues at coordinate 615,672 of JAUTXW010005441.1, forward strand.
GCTTAGAGGGTTGAAAATTTTGCGATCATTTTAAGGGCAAAAATTGTCCCCCTCACAAACAAAATTGACGTGTTTTTGGATTTTTTGAAAAAAAAATTACCCTGGCCGTTATGCCTTGCGGTACGTTTTCGATGGGCCACCCTGTATATATAATATATATATATATATATATATATATATATATATATATATATATATATATATATATATATATATATATATATATATATATATATATATATATAATTATTCAATTTGTTTCTTGAACCCAGTATATATTAATTGGACTTCTTTCTTGGGTATAGGTTTACTTGCAAAATCAAACAATGGGATTAACTTGACGTTTCGCCTATCATAGTAGGCTTTCTCAAAAATTGCTCATTCCTTTATTTTTTTTGGTATATATAGCTTTCCTTTCCTATCTACAATTAATTTAAAAAACATTTAGTGGTCTAATTATAAAAAGACATTTACAATTTTTCTAAAACTGATTTAAAATTTTATACTATTAATTACAAAATTAATAAAATAAGGTTACATACCTCGAAAAACGCATGTTGATTATTTATTTATATTTGAATGATAGGTAGCAAGTTAGTGGTTTGCAGGTCTTTTTATAATTAGACCACTAAATGTTTTTTAAATTAATTGTAGATAGGAAAGAAAAGCTATATATACCAAAAAAAAAAAAAAGGAATGAGCAATTTTTGAGAAAGCCTACTATGATAGGCGAAACGTCAAGTTAATCCCATTGTTTGATTTTGTAAATAAACCTATACCCAAGAAAGAAGTCCAATATATATATATATATATATATATATATATATATATATATATATATATGTACTAGGGTGAAGCGTTAAATTTTTTTTGGATTTTGGAACGCTAATAGGGTTCAAAAAGTGGGGTTTAGTTTTAGAATTTCAATACAATTTTTTGTTTTTTTTTGGTTTATTTTTCCACCCCCGCAACCTCCGGAAACTTTTTCCTAATTTTTTTATATCGAAAGGCTAACAGAGTTCAAAAAGTGTGATTCAGTTTATATATAGTTAGATACCATTTTTGCTTTTTTATCTGTTTTATTGTTTCACTTTCGCAAACCCCAGAAACTTTTTGATTTGAAAAATAAAATAATATTTTTAGCAACCCTAACAGAACTTTTTTAAACATTTTTTTAATATAAAAATAGATCGATATTTTAATTTTATTCAAAAACCCTTGCAACCCTCTGTTTCTATTATACAGTAAAAATTGTACTGCAAGAACATCTAAATGGGATTTTAACAGTTGTATCACTTTGTAGAAAAATAATAAAACAATAATAGTAATACTAAAACATAGTTTTATTTTAATAGCAAGCAACATAAGAACTAATTTGAATTAACAAAAAAAAAATGACTAGTTTTAATTAGCAGAGAAAAAATCTTTTTTGGTATTAAATTTTGGCATATTGCCTCTGGGGAGAAGTGTATTTCTAATAACTCCATCACGCCTCTTCGGGTCAGTAACTAACATTGAAGTTTCAGTAACAAGTTTGACTGCCCTTTCTACCGCCTCTTCTTCAGAAATGTTTTGCAGCAAAGGTGGTTTAGTTAGGGAAACTCCTTGCCAGTCTTTTAATAGATCCAGTGCCGGAACTAGGAATTTTGCGCCCGCGGCCTGTGTTAGGGCGGCGCCCCTATTATATACATTTTATAACCAGATGAAAACAGCAAATAACTTTTTCAAATAATTTTTATTATTATAATTTTTTTGTTTTTACAGGTACTCAGGTACAAAAGGGCTAAATTTGGCATTAAAATAAAATATAACATGAAATACAAAAAAAAAACAACTCTGATGTTACGAGATAATAAGCTAAACTTTGGGTATAAAAAAACAAACTAAATTTGAACTTTTCTCGCTTTTGAAGCCGCAAACTCATCAATGACTTCATTAAAATCAATAGAAAAAGATAATTTTCTTTCTATGCTCAAAATGGTCATATTAGTGAGCCTGTCCTGCCCAATCGATGATCTTAAATAATTTTTTATTAGTTTCAATTTACTAAATGATCTTTCAGATGAAGCTGTTGTGACTGGCAAGGTAAGAAACACTCTAAGAGCGATATCAATATTTGGATATACAGATTCCCACTCGTTTTTTCTAATAAAATTTAAAATTTCTAAATGGCTTAAAGATTGTAAGTCTTCAATATGAGAAGATGCTTGAAACCTAAAACTATCAATTTCATTAACAAATTCAAATGCATCTAAATCTTGGTCATATTTTAGAGCCAAATCAGCAGCATGTCGTTTCATGTCATCTGCAGAAAACATCTTAAGTGATTTACCGGTTAAAAAATTAAAATCATCTGCAACGCTCTGAAGAGCACAAAACCGTGAATTCAGGTTAGTTAGAATGACATCAACAATTTGCAAGCATAAGATTTTAAATTTGTTAATTTCACTTAAATTGCTTGCTTCGTCAGAGCAAGACTCGTCTACCATTTTTTTTACTTTTCTCTTTCTTCTAATTGCAAATTCTGGTTCCATATCTACGGACTCAGAAATTTGATTAGCTTTTTGCAGGACATTTTCAAGCAAATTCTCTCTAAGGGATTGAATTTCCTCAACAAGCCCTTTTATTAAATTAGACCCATCCAATACCGTTCCCTGCAGAAGTATACTAACTTTATTAATTTTACTTAAAATTGCGTTCCAGAAAACAAGAAGACATACAAATTTATAGTCCAAAAGCAACTTTAAAAATGATTTAGAATCGGCAGTATCAGAATCTGAACTCGAATTAGTACCTCCAACTTGTATTTTATTAAGTAAGTCAATTACTTCTTTAAAGTTAAATACAAGAGCTTTTATAGCTTCACTTCGGGTATACCACCGGGTATCACTGTGACCCTTAAGCCTAGTTTTTAAGGTGGAAACTAAAATTTTCCAGCGAGTTGTTGACCTTACAAAAAAAGTAAACAAATTTTGAACAGTCCCAAAAAAAGTTATTATTTCTGGGGAACATTTAGCTGCATGATAAGCTACTAAATTTAAACTATGGGCAGAGCATGGGACAAACCGGGCAAACTTATTTAAATTTAATATTTTTGCTTGAACGCCGTTATATTTTCCCGCCATACTGGCACCGTTGTCGTAAGCAGATGTTGTCAATATTAAGTCCGTCATCAACCAGTTTTGAAGTAATTTGATTTGCCATTGCATCTCCAGTTTTGCCCGTAACCTTTATAAAATCGATGAAGCTCTCTTCTATGGAACATTTGGTTTGGCTGCATCGGACATATCTAATAATTTGTGACATTTGCTCCTGGTGGGATGTGTCTGGTGTGCAATCCAACATTAAACAATAATATTTTGATTCGACTATATTCGAAATAATTGTTTTTCTTACTTTCTGTCCAATCAAATGTATAAATTCATTTTGAATCATAGGCGAAAAATATGATATTTGGTTTTTGTTATGAGATTTAATGTGACTTGCAATTGTGGGATCGTAATGACTTATAAGTTCAATTGTATTTAAAAATTTACCACAATTTGGATGTCCAATAATTTCTGATGATCCCCTCAATGCATCATTGTTTTTAATGCAATGTAAAATGGCGTCCAATATGACACTAAGAATATGGCGCCATTTTTGTTTTTCTGTCAAAAGTAATTTTTCAGTTTTATCGTCGATTAATGCGCTCATCCTAATACCTCTATCGAATTCCTTCCATTTCAAGTAGTTCTCTTTGTGAGATAGTGAATTTTCATGCCGAGGAATAGCAGGATTTAAATGTTTCCAGTCTGAAAAACCGGTTTCGCAAAAAACACCAAATACCTTTCGGTCAAAAAGTTTACAAGGAAAGCAATATAAGGAATTATTTTTCCTGCAATAAATCAGCCAGGATCTTTGTATTGTCTCTCCATTCACCAGAACTTTATGAAACCATTTTTTGTCAAACTGCTTATTATTTACAACTGGATATACATTCATGTCATCTCCCGGGTCTGGTCCGCGTTCTACACAAACTCTGAAGTTTTCTTTTGTCCAAGTCTGGGGATCATTCAAATCAAGAGTTACTTCTGCACAACTTAAGCTTTCTACAGAATTTAATGGCTTATTATTATTGCTAATAATTAAATCATCTTTTTCTTCGGATTCCCGGTCTACATTGGAATTGCTCTCACAAGAAGAGGACGGAGAAGTAACTGATTCTGTTATTGAATTATCATTAACACTATTGGACCTGGGCCTAGGTATTACAGAAAAAAAGTTTTGTATTGGGGTCACGATCTTTTTAACTTCATCTGTTTTCAACTGCCGCAATTTTTTATATTCAGCCCCAGATGGTTTTTTGGGTGGCATTTTCTTCTTTTATGCTCTAAAAAAATACAGGATGTTACTTAACCATAGAAACGTATTTTGAAAAAAAAATACAAAAATAAATAAATATAGTAAATTATTTTTCTGAGCCTTTTACACACGGAAGTATGCCAAGTTTTGCCTATAGCGAATATAATTTAATGTTTATTAAGAGACTTTTATTTTAAAAAGATAAGGAAATGAGAAATGCTTATTTGGTTCTCACCCACCTCTTCTATGAAATACGGAAACATAACCACACAACCTTAAATAAAATTTGAACGATATTTGTAGAAAGAAAAAAACTCTAAATACAATTATTATTGGCTCTAAACAGTCTCAATATAATTAGTAAATAATGCACTCTTAAAATAATATGAATTTACCTGTAATACAGTCACAACACTTCTTGCACAGTCGCAGTAATAATGAATGATGCACTTGCCGTAAAAAACAAAGAACAGTACTCCGTAATTAAAATGTATTGTCATAACTCGCATCGTGTCAAAATTTGGTAGGATAGAAAAATGTAAGTATTTACAGATAAAAGTTAAAAGAAAAGTTTTTCTGTAAAAAGTATGGACTGATTGATAGTGCTGTTTTTTTAAACAGTAATTTAAAACTACACCTATATTTTTTCCTTTATTAAAATAATTATAATTATTGTCTAAATAAATCTTGTTCTTTTATTTTTTTTTATTATGAAAAGCCTTTTTTCTATCGAAGGATTTGGCGCCCCCCAAAATCTCGCGCCCGCGGCAAATGCCGCCCTCGCCACGCCCTAGTTACGGCGCTGAATAGATCACAGTATTCTTCAGCTTCGAAATTAAACTTAGGCAAAATAAATGTTCGGACTTCTTCATGTACCACAGTGCGAATTTTAGTTATTCGTTTAAAAGCAACTTGGCGAATTACTTTTCTGCTGTCACCTAACATGGTCAATAGCAGGTTCTCCGGGTGACCGAAATAACCATTTCGCTGAATAGCAAACAAACAAACAAAAGTATGCTTTATTGCCGCAGAAAAATTTTACAATTTTAAGGACAAAGCAAAATATACCTGAAATAAGACATATCAAAACATTAATCGAAAAGAATTTCGATAGGTCAATGCTTTTTAAAAATGTAAATTATCAATTTACCAAATCGTAAAACACACGTTAGAATATAACATAACATTGCCGCAAAACAGTTAATGAATCCTAATAACCTTATAAAAGTAAACAAACACACATGTACGAGGTGAATAATTTCGATGACATTGAAATAAAAATTGCAACTATGCGACCCTAAACTCTATGTTATTATAGTTATACAAATAATTGTGATGTTAAACAGAAGTTATAATGAACTAGTGTAGAATGTAGTATACAAAAAAGAATTAAATTTTGTTTTTAATCCAATACCTAACAAAAATAATTAAGTTTTAAGTGAATGTTCGACAATTCTTTTCTCTATATGATGATTTTCAAAATTCTATGTTACGAGTTAGGACATGACTCACAAAAGATTTAAGTAAACAAGCGAATTTAGTGACAATTTAAAGAGACTTACTCGCTGTAAAAATCATTAACGCTGTAAAATGGTCTCTCAATGAGGTATGCTTTGGTGTTTTTTCGAAATTGTGCAAGCATAGGGATAGATTTTAAATGTACTAGCAGATTGTTGTAAAGTTTTATGGCGTTGTAAATAATTGATTTTTTTATTAATTCTGAGGAAGGAATGGGAAGATATATATCATGCCTAGAGTTTCTGGTAGGGTATACATGTTGTGGCCTTTCTGGGAGGGTGTTTATATGTTTTCTCAGCAAACATACCGTTTCCAAAATAAATAATGCAGGAAGTGTTAATATTTCATGTTTTTTGAAATAGTATTGGCAGTGAGCTCTATTATTTAGACCAAACAAATAACGAATGGCTCTCTTTTGAAACATAAAAATACTACGAAATTGCTCGGTGGTACAGCGGCCCCAAAAGGGAAGGCCATAGCGGAGGTGGGATTCAAATAAAGAGAAATAAGTAAGTCTGGCAGAAGGAACGTCTAGTTCTTTTGAAACTGATCGAATGGCGAAGCAGGCCGTAGAAAGTTTTTTAGTTAAGGTGTCAATATGATTAGACCATTTTAGGTTGTTATTCATATTTAAACCCAGGAATTTAACCGACTCTACGTATTCAATATTGCTGTTATGTACCTGAAGTGGTTGTAAAGTTCCCTTATAAGATAACGCCACCGTTTTATCGACTTTAAAACAAAGCATATTGGAATCGGACCAAGCCTTAATTATAACCAAGTCTTTGGAGATACTAGAGTGTAAAGACGTTGTATCAAAATCACTTCAAGTTATGCTTGTGTCGTCAGCAAAAAGGGAAATTCTTCCATTAATTTTAAGGTTCGTGATATCATTAATGTATAACAAAAAAAGAATAGGTCCCTTGAGGGACTCCACTTGTAATCAACTTACAATCAGAATCGGAACCATTAGCCCTTACAAGTTGTTGCCTTTTCCCAAGATAAGATTTGAACCAATTTAAAGAAGTACCACGAATTCCATAAAAATTTAGTTTGCTTATCAGAATTTCATGACTAACACAATCAAAGGCTTTCGCATAGTCATAAAAAACTGAGGCAGTTGGGTGGTTGTTATTGAGGCGTCGCTGGTGCACTTGCTGGGTAGAAATCCGAACTGCTCCGGGGATATTATCTGATGTTTCAGGAGCAATGGCATAAGACGATTCTTCAGTAGCCTTTCGATGATTTTTGATAGCACTGGTACTAGTGCAATTGGGCGATAATTGCAAGAGTTAGTTTTTTCGCCACCTTTATGAAGTGGAATAATTATAGCTGTTTTAAGGCAATCAGGGAATACACCTTTTATAAAGGACTCATTTATTAATGTTGTAAGGGCCTCTATGACTGGGAGTGGCAAGTTCAGGAATATTCTAATTGATAGGCCATCAGTGCTACACGAAGATTTACTTTTGATATTATTTATTACCTTCAATAGTTCAGTGTTGCTAACGGGACTTAAGAAAAAGCTATCAGCTAAAGTTTTTGAAGGAGGGAGAAACGAAAGAGGGTCCAAACTTGGCGAGATACTAGAGGTAACATTTTTGCTTACATTAATAAAATAATCATTTAGATCATTAGCCCCTGGCAAGATCTGAGTCACAGGGTTTGATTTGTTTCTGAGGTTATTGATGATGGACCAGGTTTCTTTTGAAACGTTATTTGAGTTTGTTTGACGTTTTCGGTAGTGTAATTTTTTTGCTGACTTAATAAGAGTAGTGTAGATCCTCCTATAGTTAGAGATATAGTCGAGAATAAGAAAGGAGTCGGTGAATTTTTTTATATATGAGAGCGAGCGCATATTTTTAGCAGAAATTCGTATTCCTTTCGTGGTCCACGGTTTTTGCCGCTTAGGTTTGATATTCTTAAGCGGGAAGGCCTTGTTAAAAGCACTTAAAGTTTTATTTAAAAAAGTTCTGAAGTTTGTGTTGACATTATCAGATTCAAAATTCCAATCGGTGTTAAAGCAAATATTATGAAATACTGAGAAATTTGCGGCCGAGAAAATTCTGCCCCGATGGCGAGATCTTGGTAAGGGCCTAATAGGTAAACTAAACCTGGAAATTACCGCCTTGTGATCGGAAAGACCTGAGTTATAGACCTGTGAATGCACCTCTGATGGAGAAAAATCAGACGCCGTGTAATCGATGATAGAAGAAGAGTTTTTGAAATTCTAGTTGGCGAGGATACATGCATTGAAAGACCGAAAGAGTCGAATATAGAAATTAGATATTTTTGGATGGCACAAATAGTAGCATAGTCAATATTAAAGTCCCCGCATAGAATTTTTTTACCTTTAATCGGTAGACTGTCTAGCAAACTTACCAGGCTATTTAAAAATGGTTGTACATCAGAGTTTGGTGATCTATAAATACAAATTACATAAAGATCAAATAAAGAAAAAAAAGAATAACAGAATCAATAACATTTCTTAGTTCAAGTGGTAGGTATCTTGAAAGCCTTATTGTGTTAAATAAATGTTGCGCGCCATAAATACAGGATTATTGTGCTCTTATAGAAAACTACATTGGAGCATATACCTTCATGACAAACTCAGCAAGAATTTGAAGATTTTCCGATTGGCTTTCAGTTGAAACATATACCCTAAGAATTCGATTAGCAGTTGTAAGTCATCGGGAGTGCACTAATTTTCCAGGTTGCCGTTTAAGTAAACGTTCCTCACAAGTACCATAGATACTAATTGGCAAATATCTAAGAAGTAGACCTGATCTGTACTTAGATTTTCTCTAGGAATGTTTGGCAATGTCATGTATTTTCATAAAATCAACTCTAGGAACATGTTCGCAATTCTGAAGCTCTCTTCCTATGATCCCTGACAAAACAGCAGGTATTTCCATCTAGATGTTGGATTAAATGGCGCAATGGCAGTTCATTTGCATGCAGCTTACATACAAACCAGTGAACAGTGGCTCGAATATATTGTTCCAAACGTACAATAATTCCATTTTTATTACCTGTATTCGTAACGGTTCCATCACCACCAACTACCTTTATATTAAGGAGAAAAAAGTTAAAATACTCTCAAAAATATTTAAAGCACTAGATGAAACGGGAGATACGTGCCCCAGTTAAGAAGATTCTGGCTCTTGGATCAAAATAATGTGTTCCTCCACAGTAGTTGTTCTGTGCCTCGAGTTTTTGTTCTTGTCTTTTGCTTTGGTGTATGATCTGTGAGTTATCCAATGTACTTACCAAACCTGCATCGATTAGAGTCGCAGAGGCAATTGCGGCTCCAATCCTGTCCGAAATTTTGCACCTATCTAACACAGTCGGTAAAGCATCAAGTTGCATAAAGTTTCGGTTTTGTTTATTTCTATTATCGAATGTGTCAGGTTGAGTAACAATATTGGTTTCAGCAAAATTGTCTTTAAAATACTTTCCGCGCAGATTTCAGTGTAAAAAATTTGTTTTTGAGCACTAGTGCGGAATATTTTAACATGACTGTTGGACATTGGTTATTTCCACACGCTTGTAGAAAATTAAATGTTCCTAACGCGTGTGGAAAATGTGTTTTCCGAACTCAACTACTTGTCTTATGTTAGGAAAATACTATTTTGAGTCAACCAATCAATCTTTTTTTTTGAAAAACATCTATAGCTTCTTGTTTTTAACAATACGTACCTTCAAATTTTTTTCACAACGGCATTTGGAATAATCAACACATTTGCAAGCAGCAATATCAAATAAAGATTTAGTTGACTCTTTAAAATGTGTTAGTGTCGAGTGGAAACTTTGTTTCTGTGCATCCCGTTTAAATGATTTAAGAAAAGCTAACTTTTGATTTTGATATTGTTTAATCAAAAATGCAATTCTCGCCTTTGAAACGATGGGAATAAAGGCTCGATTCCAGATATCTTCTAATGTATCTACTACAATCGTCAGTGTTTTAGAGTTCAAACAATTCTGATTTCAATTCAATCTTGAACTAGGTTTTGTTGAACAAGTGAAAAGTATTTTAAACAGTCTTCTATCGTCGGTAACGTATATCGACAAAGTTCTTGCGGTTTACCGAAAATCGGACACGTTTTTACAACTCCACGCGTAACTAACACAGACATTATAAAACGAAGCGACGACCGATTACCTTATTCCCTCGCGACTCACTTAAAACTGAAGCAAGTTCAAGTAAGTTAAGCAAGCGCTACACACAACTAAGTATTAGAACTAGGGATGGTCTCAACAACCGATGATGTAATATATCGATTTAAAAAAAAACGTTCGTTGCGGAAAACTTTGAATGTCAAACATGAAATATGAATTTCAATGATTGCGTTCACCTTGGTTCAACTATGGAAAAGGGGTGTTTAAAGGATGAATCATGTTTTTTTTTAAATTTCGCTATATATATTATTTTTTACATATTTAAGACTCAATTTTTTTTTTAATTTGCAAAAGTTTTTTAAAATCGTTGTAAAAAGCAACTTAAAAAAAAAAATGTTTTTCCCTATATTGAACGCTGCACACTAATATATATATATATATATATATATATATATATATATATATATATCATAAGTTATCTAGCCAATATTACCCGCCACTGGACGATGACTTCAAGTAACCTCATGCGACACCGACAAACTAATTATCTCATTAAGCAGAATCAGCAATATTGCAATATGTAATTATACGTACTATTTCGATTGTTAAACTTTTAATAAAATTAGTCTAGCCTAGAATCTTGAACGTTGTAGTTGTTATTTACATAAAAATTTAAGTTTTTAAAAAAGGGCCTTACAGGGAAAATCTTTTAACTGGCGGAGTCGTTGTGGGATTTTTCAACGAATTTTCTCAAGAAAATCGGTTCGTTTTTACGATTTTTGAAAAAAAAAAAAGAACCAAAACTTCACGGGTTCGCTAAAAAGTAGTGAAACATCGAAAATTCGTGGTTCGGTCCCTAGGTGAATTGAGTAACCCACTTCAAATCGTTAAAAACTAGAAGCCCAGCTGAAAAGTAGGATTGAATATTCTACAGGCAAAAACTAGCTTTCGCTTTCGCAGAAGCAACACAAGAATTTTTGAGTGCATATCAAAGTTAAGTGCATGAATGTCATTCTTGTGATTTTGCTGTAAGTAAATCTTGTTATTTAGAGGTTATCTCGAAAAAACTTAAAATAAAATAACAGACAAATTCTGATTCACTAGGCTCACATTATTATTACGTTTAGTAGTTTTACATATGGTTATAATCGTTGTAAAAATGGCTCCTCCACAATTAAAAAATATTTAAATATGATACCAGAATTTTATGGAGAAGTCGAACTTTTATCTATTGATATTTGTGAAAAACTTGTAAAAAAATTTTACGAGACAGTCGATACAAGCAATTTTCAAAACGAATATCTTATGAGTTCTATTTTGTCTAAAATAAAAGGCGAAGCAGCAGTAAATATCTTTTCCTGTATAATTAATGTTTGGACAGACCTAAAAAAAGCTCTCTTTAAACACGTATGCTGATAAACGTGATATGTTTACCTTAAATATAGAAATGGTCGAACTTAGACAAGAAAACGAAAACGCATTTGATTTCTTCAATAAAGTTCAAAAAATGTTAAATTTACTCTAGCTGATAAAATACAAGATCCAGTTCTATCTGAGTATTGCCAGAAATTAGCTTTAAGAATATTTTTACGTGGTCTTAAAGAACCGATAGGTTCTCTGATGCGAACTAAAGACCCTGATAATTTAAACAGTGCTCTGAATATGTTAACAAATGATTTTCAAATTCAAAATGTTACCCACAGAACACAAAAAATCAGACCGCAAGTCTTAAGACAAAATTTCGCTCCCAGACCATCTACGTACACAACAAATCCGAATAATGCACAACTTGTGTATAACCGATTTGTACCTAGAAATTATTCTAGACACGGTCCTTCAAACTACAATGTGTTTAAACCTAGTCAAACAAACTCTCAACCATTACCGAAACCCATACCAATGTCTTTTTCTATGTTTACAAAATCTCATTTTACGAATAACTAATCACAAAATAATAATTTCCAAAATTTAAGGCAAAACAATGCTCACATTAGTCATCCAAAATTCGCGTTTAAGGAATTGCATAATATCGAAAATCAGGAAGACAACGACTACTTTCTTGAATCTGAAAATCAACAAACCGATAATTGCTACAATGAAGGTTTTGTTGAATTCCCCGAAGACTCCGCCGAACCATGTAATTCCGAGTTTTTTCAGATAGAAGCCTCGGACAAAAACCACCCAAATTTAATCTAAGGGCCTTTGCATTTAACGGTAGCCAACTCCCTTATATAGTGTTTAACGAAATAAATTTGAAAATACTTATAGACACAGGCAGTACTAGATCTTTCATCCAACCTGAAATTGCAAAAAAATGTTTTCGCAAATTATAAAGAATGACCCTTTTCAAATATCTACAGCACATGGCACTTCCTCAGAACATTTCAGCACCACAATTCCTCTTGCTAGAATGTTTAATGTGAAGATAGATCCTCTAAAATTCTATCTGTTTAATTTCCATAATTATTTTGATTGCCTTTTAGCCATAGACAATCTAAAAATCCTTAAAGCAAATGTTGACTTACAAAATAATCTTTTAGTGACACCCAACACCAGTATTAAACTTTTTTACCATAATACATCTGGCATTTTGAACAATAACATCACTGTTGAAGCAAGATCTGAACAAATTATTAAAATTCCAATTAAAAATATTTCATATGGCGATATCATTATACACTACACTAATATAGACGAATTAGAAATCCCCGAATGTCTCACTAAAGTTAAAGACAACCAAGCTTTTTGCTTTATTTTTAACAAGACCGAAATGGCAAAGTCTATAGACTTTTTAGATATAATAATTGCTATGGATTTTAAAGATTTCCAAATAAGTTCTAATAATTATCCAAACTTGAACTATCTTAACGTCGAAAAGATTAAATTTGACGTCTCAAAAATTAGAACAGACCATATGAATTCTGAAGAAAAGAATGCAATTTTAAAATTAATTAAAGAATTCACAGACATATATATATCGACGGCAACAAATTAACCTTTACAAACCAAATAAAACATAACTATACAGGGTGTTCCTTAATGACATGCTAATATTTAAGGGGGTGATTCTTGGACCCATTTTAAGAAAAAATCTTCATATGAACTGATGTCCTAAACGTCTTAACTTTTGAGATACAGGGTGCTAAAGTTTTCAGAAAAAAAATTATATTTTTTAATAACTGTGATACTACTGTAGATATCTTTATGAAATTTGGTACACGTGTTCTATGCATCAAGATGCATTTTCTAATGTACAAGCAATTTTATTCTTTTTACCAGTGGCGTCCGTACGCGTTTTGCTTAGAATATTTTTGGAGAAAAAAATGGTACGCCACTGCTTTATCTTAAAATAAAAATTATTTTTGGAATTCTCATTCATTTCTGAGCAAATTCGATCTTTTGATTTTCTTTCGTCCGGCGCATAGTTTTCGCTTAAAAAAATAAAAATCGTTTTACTTCAGGGTCAAATAGTTAAAAATCTGATAGGGTAACTGTTGTGTGGAAATCGCTTATTTATCGGGTGAAAGAAAATTATGACATCGAATGTGTTCATAAACGAAAAAGTTTTCTCGTCTGATGGTCCGTTCTTGATTAAATAATTGAGTTAAAATTGCTTCATAATATCTCAATACCAACTAATAATAATTTTTAAACCCATAAATCTAGTAGTCCTGGAATAAATTACGTTTTTACAAACGTCGATGTCAAATGACTTAAAGTAAGCTGTTGGTGTTCAAAACCATCTCAGTGTGTCATCTCTTTGGTTTTTAGTGTTTCATTGAAGTTATTGAAGTTATTTTCGCCGTTTTTTCGAATAATATCATTAAATATGGTAAATTATACGAATGCGGAAATGGCGGCAATGCATTACGCATATGGCCTCGCAGATGGTAATGCAACAGAAGCCAGACGCATTTATCAGGAAAGATATATTCATCGCCGACTTAGCGAAACAGGTAGTTTCAATAAAGGTACTTCGGAAGGCAGACCTCGAACTGTCAGAACACCTGAAGTTGAGGAAGCGGTGCTGCAAGAAATCGACGAACATCCTGAGACGAGTACGAGGAAGATCGCTAGAGCTTTGAATATTTGTCACCAAATTGTTTGGCGTATTTTAGTTGACTTTTTGTTATATCCATATCATATTCTAAGAGTACAGGCATTACTCCCCAGGGATTTCCCACAGCGTGTGAACTTCTCTCAGTGGTATTACACTAAATCCGCAGTTTGAGTCACAAATTTTGTTCACAGACGAAGCAACTTTTTCTAGGAATGCTATTCAAAATTTCCATAACAATCATGTGTGGGCGGAAGAAAACCCGCATGCCATAACCGAAACCCATTTTCAAGAACAATTTTCGCTTAATGTTTGGGCAGGAATTATTAGTAATCATCTCATAGGCCCATTTTTCCTACCAGGACGTCTTGATGGACGGTCTTATTTGCATTTTCTCGAAGAAGAACTACCTGGGTTGCTTGAAGATGTACCAGTTGCGTTAAGGCATCGCATATGGTACATGCACGATGGAGCACCGGCTCATTTCAGCGTAATTGTCCGAAATCATTTAGATACAGTTTATCCTGATCGTTGGATAGGTCGCGGAGGACCTCAGCAATGGCCAGCAAGATCCCCCGATCTCAATAGTTTGGATTTCTTTTTATGGGGGCACCTTAAAACTCTAGTGTACAAAACTCCCGTTAACACTGTAGAAGATTTAAGAGAGCGAATAGTTGCCTCGTGTGAAACTATACGGAATACGCCGGGAATATTTGAACGAGTGCGCAATTCCATGCATAGACGGGCGGAAGCATGCATATTAAGTGAAGGTGGCCACTTCCAACAATTTTTATAATTAATGTTAGTATTGTTAATAATTAATAAAATTAAGCCGTTTCTGTAAACTTTGTTTTCTGCAAGCTGAAATCCCCGCTGTAATTTATTGGCACATGAAAGTTTTTTAAAAATTGTTTCCTAAAGTAATCAATCCTAAAGTAAAGTAAATCAATTACTTATTTCTAAATTAATTAATATTTATTATTAAATGAACTGAATAGCACGAAAAAAGAAAAAAAACGCTTTCCACACAACAGTCACCACATCAGATTTTTAACGATTTGACCCTGAAGTAAAACGATTTTTATTTTTTTAAGCGAAAACTATGCGTCGGCCGAAAGAAAATCAAGAGATCGACTTTGCTCAGGAATGAATGAGAATTCCAAAAATAATTTTTATTTTAAGATAAAGCAGTGGCGTACCATTTTTTTCTCCAAAAATATTCTAAGCAAAACGCATACGGACGCCACTGGTAAAAAGAATAAAATTGCTTGTACATTAGAAAATGCATCTTGATGCATAGAACACGTGTACAAAATTTCATAAAGATATCTACAGTAGTATCACAGTTATTAAAAAAAATAATTTTTTTTCTGAAAACTTTAGCACCTTGTATCTCAAAAGTTAAGACGTTTAGGACATAAGTTCATATGAAGATTTTTTCTTAAAATGGGTCCAAGAATCACCCCCTTAAATATTAGCATGTCATTAAGGAACACCCTGTATAAACTAATATAAAAACATCAGACGAAATTTTTGTGTATACTAGGTCATACAGATACCCCGAAATACATAAAAAAGAGGTACAAAATCAAATTCAAGATATGCTTGATCAAAAAATAATTCGTCCATCGTTTTCTTCTTGGTCCTCTCCTATTTGGGTTGTGCCAAAAAAAAATTGACGCTTCAGGTAAAGGCAAGTGGAGAATTGTCATAGATTTTAGAAAATTGAATGATAAAACCCACGGAGACTTACCAAATATCACAGATCCGTTAGATAAATTAGGTAGATGTCAATATTTTTCCACCCTTGACTCGGCGTCGGGATTTCATCAAATCGGAATGGCCGACGAAGACATCCCCAAAACTGCTGCTACATTTCAGCGCGTTATGGATAATATTTCAAAAGGATATCAAAACGAAATTTGCGCTGTTTATCTTGACGATATTATCATATTTAGTACTAGCCTAGAAGAAAATATTGATAGGCTAAGAAAAGATAAACGATTACGTAATTCAAACTTTTAGATTCAGCTCGATAAATCTGAGTTCCTTAGAAAAGAGGTGGCTCATCTCGGGCACATTATCACACCTGAAGGTGTAAAACCAAATCCGGACAAAATCTGCGTAATCCAGAATTTTCCCTTGCCAAACACCCAAAAAGAAATAAAAGGCTTTCTGGGACTTTTGTGTTACTATAGGAAATGTATTAAAGATTTCGCCAAAGTAACGAAACCTCTTACGAAAAGACTAAAAAAAGATGCCGTGATAGATATAAAACATTTTTTAACAAACGAACATATTCTTCAGTATCCCAATTTTGCTGAGCCGTTGATATTAACGTGTGATGCTTTTAATTACGCCTTAGGAGCTTTGTCTCTCAAAGTAAAATAGGATTAGACTTACCGATAGCATACGCTAGTCGAACCTTAAATGAGTCAGAAATAAATTATTCAACCATCGAGAAAGAATTTCTTGCTATTGTATGGGCCACTAAATATTTTAGGCCCTATCCATTTGGACGTAAATTTAAAATAGTCACCGATCACAAGCCCTTGGAATGGTTATTTTCACTAAAAGAACCAAATTCAAAATTAATACGTTGGCGCTTAAAACTGGAAGAGTACGATTACGACATTGTTTATAAAAAAGGTTGTCTTAATAAAAACGCTGACGCACTGTCGCGCATAGAATTAAATGCGAACGAAACAGAACCTAGTTCCGAATCTATATTTAAGCTTCAGAATATAATATATATATATATATATATATATATATATATATATATATATATATATATATAATAAAATAATGTACATGAGAATGAATCTTTATTAGTCGAAACGATATTACTATACATTCATCTCATGAAAACCCCATAATAGGTATTCCTATCGTAGAATGTCCTGTTAATCTTGGTAAAAATCAGTTAATAATTTCTGAAGTAAAATATGCCCCTGCTACTCCATCCCGCATTGATCTATTTAATTCTAAACAACGCACTTATGTTCAGTTTTCAGAAAACAACTTTGAAAATGCTGTTTTAAATTTCATTAAAGAGACCATTGTTCCTAAAGTGAAATATGACTTATATTTCGAAGACCCCGTGTACGAAAAATTTAGTGTTGTTTTACAAAAATACTTTAAAAATTCCCAAATCAATATGATTAAATGTACTAAGAAATTAATTGACGTCACTGATAATGACGAAATAAAGCAAATTATTCAAAACCAACACGAAGGGAAAACAAATCATCGCCGGATAGGTGAAACTGAAAAACGCATAAAAAATAACTATTATTGGCCTAATCAACGTGCTTCTATCCAAACTTATATTAACGAATAATATAACAGGAAACCGCTGAAATTAGAACTAAACATCACACTTAGAGCAATTAAACCCTTCCAAATCCTACATATCGACAATATCTCTCTAGAAAATTGCAAATTTTTAACCTTAGTTGATTCGTTTGCTAAATATGCTCATAATTTAATAAAATATTTCTCTCATCACAGTATCCCAGAACAAATAATTTCAGACAATGGATTAGAGTTTAAAAACTCTACAATTCGTGAACTTCTCGAAAAACATAAGATTAAGATTCACTTTATAAGTTCCCAACACCCCTAATCCAATGGTCTTATAGAAAGATTCCACTCCACACTGATCGAGCACATCAGGCTGCTCAATAACCAACAAGAATTTAAAAATGAACCCTTAGAAATGAAAGTCAATTATGCTATTGCTATGCTAACTCGCATATAATAATACTATACATTTTGTCACCAATCTAGCCCCATATGAAACAGTTACAGGCCACCTAGCCGCAGAATCCTCTTTTAATCTCGAGATAGAAAAACAACTCGTCAATAATTACATCTCTAATCACCGCGACAAAATGAAACTTTTCTATCAAAAGCTAAGAGAAACAATTCAACAATCTAAAGAAAGTTGTTAACAAAATTAACGAATCTCGAGAAGAATTGCCAAAAATTCCTGAAAAGGTACTCGTTAAAGACAAACAAAAGCAGTCAAAGACATCAAATAAATACAAACCAGAGCAAATAACTCAGGTCAACGAAAATTTATAAACCGCTAGAATTAATCCCACACACGGAAACACTACGGATAAAATACACCTATCTAACGCCAAAAGACCGAAAAGAAAAACTTATCATTTTAAAAATATTTCAGGTTCCTCATCACAGGACAAGGGACAGAAATAAGAAATATTACGGAGAATTTGGGCGCCTTACCAATAAACTTAGAACCCGCCAAACTTCAAAGAACCGAACATATGTTCGTACATTTTTATGACCTAGAACAAATCTTCGTAGAATATAAGAATTTAATTATCCAACACGATAATCTTAAGGTTACTTATTCGAAGAGTACAAATTTAGTTAGGGAATTAAAACATTACGAAAATATTGCTATGCTTTGTAAAAAATCTATTCTTACTAAGTTAGAAACTATTGCTTTACATAATACTAGTCGTCTTAAAAGAGGCTTAATAAACGGTTTAGGATCTGTTATTAAAGGTATCACAGGTAATGATGGGGACAAAATATATAAAATACTAAACCATTTAGAAACTAAAGGTAATAACTTGAAGACCCAGCTAGAAATGCAATACCCTCTTAATAATCAAGTTATCAAAAACTTTAATAATACAATTAGATATATTCAACATAATCAAAAGTTGTTAAAATCTAAAATATTGTTTTTAGATCAACTATTGCGATAAGATGTTGAAATTCCGGATATTCTTTTTGCAAAAGACTTGTATAACCAACTAATTATTTTATATAACTCGTTATTAAGCATACTGCAAGATATCGAGAACTCTATTACGTTTT
Source organism: Kuschelorhynchus macadamiae (assembly GCA_030620095.1). NCBI lineage: Eukaryota > Metazoa > Arthropoda > Insecta > Coleoptera > Curculionidae > Kuschelorhynchus > Kuschelorhynchus macadamiae. The sequence continues at coordinate 634,567 of JAUTXW010005441.1, forward strand.
GCAAATTAGGCATAATACACCCTAGTATAATTTAACCTGCAAATCTTTTTGCAGAAATAAAAAGAATCTCTTTTCATTACAAGAACCAACTACCATTCACTGTCACTCTTGAAAATATTTCTAAGTACGAATCAATAAATTGCGATATACAGCAGACTAAGATAACGTAATTTCTTTCAATACCAATAGATTTTGAAGAACAATTTGAACTCTATCACATTTTACCTATTCCTGCAAGTTATGAATCAGAATTTGTTATGATAATCCCCAGTACGCGATATTTTCTAAAATTAAATAAAAAACCAATAAAACCTCTAAATGCCATGTGTACCGAAGGCAAACCATATCATTGTCCAAATATACTACAAGTCAACATGAAAGTGCCCTGCGAAGAAGGGATCCAACATGACAACTCTAGTCTCTGCCAATTTACAAAGTTAAAAATTTCTGAAAATCATATTGAAATAATTTATGAGATCAATCAATATTTGGCTGTGGTTCCACGAGAAGAAAGCATACAAGTGCACTGTGAAGATCATGTGGAGACCCTAAAACTGAAAGGCGTTTTCCTGATAAATAAAGATGCCTGCAACATAATATTCAGAAACCAGGAGCTTCCATTTCAGAAAAAAAGTACTGGGCACCCCACAGTAATCCAAACCCCTAACCTGCAACTTAAAATGAGCAATCCACCTAAAATAATTATTGAATTGAAAAAATTAAACTTTGAAGCAGCAGTTGAAAATCCCATGTGCCCAATTCAAGAAGCACACCCTCTATCAGACTTTACACGTCCAAGTTTATGGAGCATCATCCTGTATATAGTAGTAATTGCAGGTTGCATTTATCTCTGTTGGAAAGAAGACAAATGACGTAATACATAAGTAAACCAAAAAACACCAGAATACTTCCCAAGACATCCCTGTTCAGAAGAACAGCATCGCCCTTCCAGAGGATGCCTCATTCTAACGGGGGAGGAGTTATCTAGCCAATATTACCCGCCACTGGACGATGACTTCAAGTAACCTCATGCGACACCGACAAACTAATTACCTCATTAAGCAGAACCACCAATATTGCAATATGTAATTTTACGTACTATTTCGATTATTAATCTTTTAATAAAATTAGTCTAGCTTAGAATCTTGAACGTTGTAGTTGTTATTTATATACATATATATATATATATATATATATATATATATATATATATATATATATATATATATATATATATATATATATATATTAAAATTGCCATGACAATTTGCAGTAGGAGTGAGGTTTTACTAAAATTTGAAACTAAAATATTGTTAACAATTTATGCTTTAGTATACTCCTGTAAGTATTATTTCAAAATTTATTTTTTTCTTAGTAATGGTATAGTCTTATACTGTGAAATTTCTGTGTTGAATAACTGCAAAATTTGGATGGATAAATTGCCTAGATTTAAGGATAAACTGAATTTAACACAAATATTTTGTATATATATATATATATATATATATATATATATATATACAATAGTGGAAAATTCTTGGGTTTAGGTTCGAATTAAATACCAAATTTTAATTTTTCATTTATTTGACGTTTCGCCCTGTAATTTAGGGCATCTTCAAAAAAATTTTTTGATGCTAAAATTATAAAAATACAGACATTAACATTTAAGGGACACACTGTATATAAAACAATACTACCACGTTAAAACACATTTATATTCAACACTATAAAAGTACGTACCTTGAAATAAGCAGATATTTATTGACAAAATTGTTTATGCTACCAGAACTTGTATTAGAGCAGTAATGAAATATTTATCACTTGTATTTTTTTTTGTTCTCTCGTAAAAGAAACGGAACGCTTTTTTGTTGTTTTATGTTGAATACCGTTTAAGTGTGGAGAGTTAATATAAAATTGAAATTAAGGTGTCACATTAATAATTAATAAATTTATATACACAAATTATTTATGTCGGTTCTGTCATTCATGGAGTTTTTTTCTGTAGTAATTTCTGTCATTTCTTTGATGGCTAATTTATTGCAATTAGAGTCTTTAGCTAGTATTTTCGTGTTTTCATGTTGATGTTGTGTTTCTCGGTTTGTGTGTGTTTGTTTAATGCTGTTGTGGCATTCTTCGTGTATTTATGTCCTTTTATTCTATTTTCCAGAAGCTGACTTGTCATTCCGATTTATTTTTTTGGACAATTGGTGCATGGTATTGAATATACTATGTTTGATTGTTTTTTTAAGGGAACTTTGCTTTTCAGTTTTGTAAAAATTTTGTTGATTAAGTTGTGTGATTTATCACAGATAACAATGTTATGTTTTCTAAGAATGTGTTTGATTTTTTGTGAAATTCCCTCTGTATAGGGGGGGCAACATATTTTTGTATCTTCTTCTGGAGTGCGGTTATTCTTATAACGAGACGTGTTATATAACTTGTATGTGCGTTGTTTAATTATTCTATTAATGTGTTGCTCTGGGAAATGATTTCTTAGTAAAACGTTTTTTACTTTTTTTAGAGACTCTTTTCTGTATTCTGGTGATATTAACTGTAAGGCTCGATCAGCTAAACCGGTTATTATACTTAATTTTTGATTTTTTGAATGATTTGAATTATAATTCAGATATCTCTCAGACCAAGTATCTTTTGTGTACCATTTCGCTTGAATTTTGTTCTTGTTCTTTAAGAGGGTCATATCTAAAAAGTTTATTTGATTATGTTGCTCTACCTCATAAGTGAATTGTAGTTTGTGGTGAAAGTTGTTGAATTCTTGTACAGTTTCATTTAGTTTATTATTTGGAATTGCTATTAAACAATCGCAAACATATCTTTTAAAGAATATATGTTGAAAATTTAGTTTAGCTAAAACTTTTTCTTCCAGGTACTTCATTACTAACTGTGCCATTGTTGAAGAAATTGGAGATCCCATTGCGCTGCCATCAATTTCTTGGTAGAACTTTTCTTTATATTGAAAATAATTTGTTGATAATGTGATTTTAATAATTTCTATAAACTCGTCTAATGATAATTGTGTATGATCTTTTAACAGGTTCCATTTTTCATTAATAATAATAGGTATAAATTCATTAGGTATGTTTGTACCTTGTATACACACATCTGTCACATCCAGAGATATTAGGATGTGATTATCTGGTATGACTACTGAATCTATAAAATTTTTGAAAGTCTTTAATGTAGAAGTCGTTTAGACCGGTAATATTGGAAATGCAATTTGACAGATATTTTGACAAATAATAAAACGGAGATTTAATACTTGAAACGATAGGTCTTATTGGAAGATTTGGTTTATGCAATTTTGGCAAACCGTAAATTTTTGGAGCTACGGCATTATGAATAGTTAATTTTTTTGCTTCAATTTCTGTAAACATTTTTTTATTTAGTAAACGTTTTATGGTTTGGTTGTTTTTATTTTGATAGATGTTAGTGGGATCATTTTCAAGTTCTTTGTATATATTTTGATCATTTAAAAGTCCTTCCATTTTGGTTTCATATTCTATTGTGTTCATTATAACAGTTTTGTTGCTTTTATCTGATATTAAAATTGTAATTTGGCGATTGTGTTTTATAAAGTGTTTTGTTTTATTAATTTGCTTATTAATTTTAATTTGAAGATTGTTTCTTTTAATTCTTTTATGTCTAAGTTTCATTTTATGATTAGTTAATGTGTTTGTTATTTCTGCCCTAATTGTGTCTTTTATTACTTCTAGTTTTCCTTGTATTGCTGTTGCAATGACAGCTATATATTCACTTATTGGTAGGTCTTTTTCATTGGTAATGTCTATAGAAAAATTAGGTCCTAGTGCTAAAATTTCTTCAACTTCATTTGGTATTTGAGTGTTAGAAATGTTATGTAGCCATTTTGAGGTGTCTATTTTGACATTATTTTTTGGTTTTATTAAATTATTGAGTTTTTTAATTGATTATTTATTATTTAATTGATTTTAATGATCCAACTAACATCTATCAAAATAAAAACAACCAAACCATAAAACGTTTACTAAATAAAAAAATGTTTACAGAAATTAAAGCAAAAAAATTAACTATTCATAATGCCGTAGCTCCAAAAATTTACGGTTTGCCAAAATTGCATAAACCAAATCTTCCAATAAGACCTATCGTTTCAAGTATTAAATCTCCGTTTTATTATTTGTCAAAATATCTGTCAAATTGCATTTCCAATATTACCGGTCTAAACGACTTCTACATTAAAGACTCTTACTTTCAAAAATTTTATAGATTCAGTAGTCATACCAGATAATCACATCCTAATATCTCTGGATGTGACTTCCTTGTATACAAACATACGTAATGAACTTATACCTATTATTATTAATGAAAAATGGAACCTGTTAAAAGATCATACACAATTATCATTGGAAGAGTTTATAGAAATTATTAAAATCACATTATCAACAAATTATTTTCAATATAAAGAAAAATTCTACCAACAAATTGATGGCTGCGCAATGGGTTCTCCAATTTCTTCAACAATGATACAGTTAGTAATGGAGTACTTGGAAGGAAAAGTTTTAGCTAAACTAAATTTTCAACCTATATTCTTTAAAAGATATGTTGACGATTGTTTAATAGCAATTCCAAATAATAAACTAAATGAAACTGTACATGAATTCAACAACTTTCACCACAAACTACAATTCACGTATGAGGTAGAGCAACATAACCTCATAAAGAACAAGAACAAAATTCAAACGAAATGGTACACAAAAGATACTTGGTCTGAGAGATATCTGAATTATAATTCAAATCGTTCAAAAAATAAAAAATTAAGTGTAATAACCGGTTTAGCTGATCGAGCCTTACGGTTAACATCACCAGAATACAGAAAACAGTCTCTAAAAAAAGTAAAAAACGTATTACTAAAAAATCATTTCCCAGAGCAACACATTAATAGAATAATTAAACAACGCATACACAAGTTATATAACACGTTTCGTTATAAGAATAACCGCACTCCAGAAGAAGTTACAAAATATGTTGCCCTCCCCTATACAGAGGGACTTTCACAAAAAATCAAACACATTCTTAAAAAACATAACATTGTTACCTGTGATAAATCACACAACTTAATCAACAAAATTTTTACAAAACCGAAAAGCAAAGTTCCCTTAAAAAAACAATCAAACATAGTATATTCAATACCATGCACCAATTGTCCAAAAAAAATACATCGGAATGAAAAGTCAGCTTCTGGAAAATAGAATAAAAGGACATAAATACACAAAGAATGCTACAACAGCATTAAACAAACACACACAAACCGAAAAACACAACATCAACTATGAAAACACCAAAATACTAGCTAAAGACTCTAATTACAATGAATTAGCCATCAAAGAAATGATAAAAATTACTAGAGAAAAAAATTTAAATGACAGAACCGACATAAATAATTTAAGCCATATGTATATAAATTTATTAATGTGACACCTTGATTTCAATTTTATATTAACTCTCCACACTTAAACGGTATTCAACATAAAACATCAAAAAAGCGTTGTTTTACGAGAGAACAAAAAAAATACAAGTGATAAATATTTCATTACTGCTCTAATACAAGTTCTGGCAGCATAATCAAATTTGTCAATAAATATCTGCTTATTTCGAGGTACGTACTTTTATAGTGTTGAATATAAATATGTTTTAACGTGGTAATATTGTTTTATATACAGTGTGTCTCTTAAATGTTAATGTCTGTATTTTTATAATTTTCGCATCAAAAAATTTTTCTGAAGATGCCCTAAATTACAGGGCGAAACGTCAAATAAATGAAAAATTAAAATTTGGTATTTAATTCGAACCTAAACCCAAGAATTTTCCACTTTTGTATACAATAACGGTTCAAGAAAACACGAGATATTATCCCATATATATATATATATATATATATATATATATATATATATATATATATATATGGGTGGTCAAAATCAATAAACAATCATTTCGTTATAATTAAATTTCATTTGCAAATTTATTCCTTGTTAATATTCGTGGTGCCATCTTTCGGTGAATCTGAGACGCGAAGCTTCCTAGTTTCGCGATATATCGATCGAGGGTAAATTTCTCTACCCGCGATACAGTACTGGCACAGAATTGATGGTAAATAGATTTCTTTTATTGACAGTTTCCTTTACTGATCTTTGAAAAGTATTGATTTTGACAGGTGAAGTTTACATTTTTTGACTCTGAAACTCTGCACTTCTGCTTGAGCCATCACGTGTGTGTGTTTCTGTTTAATTTCAATTGCTTGATCATCATTTGGTTTCTGGTTTTTAGTTTTTTACTCACAAAAATGTAAGTAATCATCTATTAAATTTGCTTGATTTTTAATTTAAACAAGTTATCTTAATATATGGAAGTAATAAATGTGGAATATTTTTTTTCATTTTTCGTACAATTCATTGAAATATTAGTTTTAGTATTTAGATATTGCATAATGTCAAATGTAATTTTGATATTTTAATGTATTTTAAATCATATTATTTCCTCATAAATCATTAAAGTTTTGTAAAACTTAAATTTTCATGTTCCTGTATGCTGTTTTATGCATTAAATTAAATTTAATATTGGATGCAGAAGCCATGTATCTGAATTGTTTTAAAGAATATTAGGCATTTACCAAATGTTGGTGCCTTGGCCTAGACATACAACGTAAATACAGACATACAACGTAAATACAGCATAACTTGTAATTAACATTGTACATTCTGAATTTAAGGGATGCAGGTGATTTTTTCTGTATTATACGTGAGATTTAAAATTGAATATTGGGAGAATCTTACCTTCATTCTTTGATTGATATACATCATGCTGGTTTTAATTTAATTTACTTAATTTATTTCCGTAATTGCGTGAACACTCACCTGCAGTAAATGACTGCAGCAGATAGTCATTTATTGTACCTAAATTTTGGTATTGTTGTTGGCCACGGGCTATTATCTAATTTTTCTTTATATAAATATTTTGTTTTATCTTCAATATGTTGTAATTGGAGTTTACAATGTGGTATACATTTTAGACATATCTTTATGTATGGGCAAATTATCTCATAAGTAATCTTTTTATACAAATTTGAATTTTTCACTTAGGAAGATTAGTTGAATCTTCATAAGAGTATTTTTAGGATTGTTTTGTAAAATACTACCTTATCTTTAACTATTGACTTGTTGTCGAGTGATCTTACAAGCCAATTTTGTAAAATTTTGATTTTGAAAGCTCGTTCACTTGGAAGCTCCTTCGAAATATTATCTTGTCTTAATATAGACTTGTCTTATTTACCTAAATTGTGACTTTCCTTGGATTTTACAAATAAAATTCATTTTATATCTCAATTTCAACTTTACCTATTTTGACTAAATTATCTTTTTGACAAATAAAAAAAATGGAAACATCTAATTTGTATCAGATTTCTTTTTCTTTATTTAAGGTGAACTGCTAAATTGGCCCTTTATTTTATTTTTGGCTTTCTTTTTGTATATCTATGCATTAACTGTGAAATAGTAAAATTTCATATCCTCACATTTTTCTTATAAACAAGAGTGAATTGAATTTCACTAAATTTTGATTTTCATTTTTACTTGAGTAACAGTAAATCATAAATCTTATTTTGTCTACTGTCAGGTTTCATTTAGTTATTTAAGTGATCAATTGTTGGTCAATTTATAAATTAAAGCACATGTTTACATAAACAATTTTTAATAATTTTGACACCTGTTATTTGGATATTTTAATTTGAAGTTAAATTTGTCATATTTTCAGTAATTTTTTTTCTCTTTGCTTATGTAAACTTAACACTAATTTCATTTTAAACTAAATTTCATTTCTTATTTTCTAACCGTCACAACTCTGGTAAATTAATTTACTTTCCCAATTTAACCTTTTTTTTTAAGTCGCTACTCTGGTCTAATACATGTACACTCTGGGACTGGCCTATGAAGTTACCAGAAAAAACTGAAAAGCTCTACAGATCAGTACTCCTCTTGGATACCAGTGAACTCCTACGATTTACACAAGGGTCTAATAGACTGACCCTACAGCCTACAGGTGAAGAGGTTCCAAGGAGACCATTCGAGGTTACAGTTCAGTTAAGTAGCTCAGCCCAAGACTTGTAAAGACCAGAAAATTACTTGAATTACAATATAATATTTTCTCTTTAAAACAAAGATTTCTAATTAACTAATTGTTTTATTTAAAATATCAGAGTTTGTACATAAATACTTGTTTTCTTAAATTTTCCTTTTTTATTTACTGTGACGAATGTACGAAACCCAAACTAGCTGAAGTAAATTCCTTAATCTTTGACCAAGTAAATCTTTGGTCTTCGCTCTCCAAGCCAAGTAACAAAAATATCACTTTGAAGATGTTTTTTTGGTTACATTGTATAGTAATTTTTACTAAGTTCTGCTAAAAATGGTTATTTGATTTTATAGTACTTTGTTATTATACATAGTTAATTATTTCAGAGTATCTGAAGATTTTATATTTTATAGAAACTATTAGTAACATGCAAGTATGCACAACTGAACAATAAATACAGGAATATTTAAGGATAATTAAAATGAAAAAATAAGTCTTATGGAACAAATAAAAAAAATCCAATCAACAAAATCAAGATTATAAACTTTTTATCTTAACATAAAACATATTTTTACAAAAGTAAACCATTTAAAAACCTTTTTGTTAATTGAATAAAAAACGGTTATGATATTATTTAAATGAAATGTAAAAAAACAGGCCTTTTGGGATCATTATTTTTCAAAAATGTCAATTGGCTCTTAAAAATATTAAAAATAACGATCACCTGAATATTTTAGTTGAGGTACAGGTAACACTTCAACAATTTGGTCAAAATCAATATACGACACATCATTACTTTCAATTATAAATTTTTGAGGATTGTTCTTCTGAGATCGCAGAAACATTATTTTTTGTTGAATGAAACGCACTTATCGTTAAAGTAATCAGCACAAGACCGAAGTTTATTAAAAAGGAACATGGCGGTGAAAAAAATAGATTACATATAAATACATAGATGGCGCCTGGTGGCAGTTTCAGAAATTTAACTTTAAAAGTCTTATTTTTAAATTGTTGATTAACAACACCCTCACTCAACCACATTAAAAAATACCTAATGCCTTCAAAAAATAATAATGTTTCTCTGAACCTAAACCTTTGGTGAAAATGTCAGCAAGTATTTGATCTGTCGGTAAATAATCAACTTGAATATACTTTTTGGAAATTACTTCCTTAATGAAATGATGTCGCACATCAATGTGCTTTGACTTATTATGATGTATTGAACTTATCGACATATTCAATGCACTTTGATTGTCATTTATAGTACAATACAATTTAAAACACCTGTTAAATCATACAATAAATTACGCAAATTCAATGCTTCTTTTGCCGCTTCTGACAAAGCCATGTACTCCGCCTCTGTGCTCGAGAGAGCAACTGTTTTTTGTTTAACACTATCATAAGAAATTACAGATCCACTTAATTTAAAAACAAAACTGGTATATGATTTCCTATCTGCAACGTTATTAGCCCATTCGGCATCAACGTAACCTTGTAAATCGGTGTCATCTTTTGAAAAACTATGAAAATACTTTTCGTTCCCTTTAAATATCGCAAGACACGTTTAGCATTTTTCCAATGCATTTCCGTATGGCAATTATTAAATTGGCTAAAGTAACTCACAGTAAAAGCTATATCTGGCATAGTCAACACAGCCAGGTACACCAAACTACCAATTAACCGTTGATAAGGAACATCAACTTGTTGACTATCTTCGTTATGTGAAATATTACCTAACTTTGATTCTAACGGAGTCTTAACTGGTTTACAATTTGTCATGTTAAATTATTTTAAAATCTGATGAACATATTTTTCTTGACTTAAACTTATAGTGTTATTTACGTCATCATACTCAATATACATACCTAAATACTGTTTAGCCCTACCTAAATCCTTAACCTTAAATTTTCTTCTAAAACTAAATAATATCTAGCCCAGCCTATTGATTTTGTTTCCATGGGCTCACACACATCAGCGTGAACCATTTCCAGTAGTTTATTAGCTCTTGATCTCTTTTTTGGAAAGGGTAACCTCGCTTGCTTACCTTCGTTGCAAGTTATACAGTTATGCCCTGTCAATCTTAGTATCTCCAGCACATGACAGTTCCTTTACAGCTCCATTTTTCATATTTACATTTCAAGGTCCTTACTGTTTATGTGACCCAATCTGCGATGCCAGGTGACCTCTGTTGCCAAACTAGAACCTGCTAGCAAACACTGCACTGAAGTTATTGTACATAACTTGTAGACATTGTATTTTAGAATTGCATGGCCAATCTTCCGGACATTTTCTCAAATTTTTGTGCACTCTAAACGAATAAAAACCGGCCACACGAACTGGGCACACAACCTGTTGAATGAAACGCACTTGTCGTTAAAGTGATCAGTGATAAGACTGAGGTTTATTAAAAAAGAATAAGGCCGCGAAAAAAATAGATTACATATAAATACATAGATGGCGCCTGGCCTAATTAATTAAATTTTAAAAGTCTTATTTTTAATGATTGTTAATTAGCAACATTTTGACCTCTCCATCCTCCTCTACACTACATTGGGCTACTTCCATGTATTTATAGACCATTTTTTTTGTGTCTGTTGAAATAGAAATTAGCAGAAAGGTTCCAGATGCAATTGATTTTGGATGAACCTGATTCCTGTCTTGTTTGTAAGATGTACTTGGATCACCCTTATCATCCTGACATGAACCGCTGTTATTAGCCTGGAAAATTATATCTTGAGGACCTTGAGGTTTATCTTCAGATGGTAGGGTAAATACTCTTCTTGGAACTTTTTATTAATCCTTTTATTTCAATATCTAATTTAAATGAGTCGATATTTTCAGTATTCGAATATCAGAGGTAACTTTTAAGTTTGAAAGGTAATACTGTTTCTCCTTTCGCCCGTGTTATTTGACAATAATTTTAGTGCCAAAACTTTTATTTCAGGCAATTTTAATTACACTCATTATGCCTGGTATTGCATCTAAATTTTTGGGAATAAGTTTTTTTACTCTTAATATATCTTCGTTGGTAACTACTTGAACATCAACCTATGATTTATTAAAAATATTAGTAAAATCTTCTGCTGATAATATATCAGTTTCCATTAAAACATGCCTGTCAGCAGTTCTTTTTAAAAATCCACCGACCCCGTCCCATTGGACTTTTGTCAAGGCCCAGCTTCCATTTAAATATTTAACCCACAAATAAACGTTGGTGCGGTTTCTATACTGAGTTGTGGGCCCATCTGAGAAAAAGTGTATTGTGTCAACATGTGGATTGGAAGTTAAAATGTTTTGTAATATTGCCTTAATATGTCCCCATACTGCATGTGCCTGGTAGTCTAAGTTATTACTCACTGTAGCAAAAGATGTTATCTGCAAATTATCTTTATTATCCTTTAAGTATGCAACACCAGTGTGAATTGATAATTGTAACTTGCTCACACCGAAATGCATGGAGTGAATATCCCTATGATATTTGGCCAAATAATTTTCAGAAAAATCAATTTGAATTATTTTTTCATTTCTCCGTACGTTCTCCTTAGTTTCTTTATTATGATAGTATACATCATATTCATGTTTTTTATCATAGATATCTCTTTTTCTAAGTTTAATGCCAGCGCCTCAACTGTATTTGAAATACAGATTTTTCCTGTAACCTTTACAAGTTTTGTCAATGAATCATCATTTACACCAATAATATTCAATTTTTTATTCTTACAATTTTCACAGATTCCAAACATGCATTCATATGAGGTTACATTACAAGTAATTACAAGCCTAATGCATAAACAAGTATTGCGGTCTTTGGCCTTGGGATGAACAACCCAAAACGGTTTTTCTCTCAGTAAAGTTGAATATGACAAATGTGTCTTTTATAAATTTAGGAAGAAGATATTTAACGGTAGCTAATAATAATCGTTTTTGTTTTTTTATACCCCACCTCTATATAAAATCTTTCTTTTCTGGACAAATTCTGCTTATCTCGTCGCTTTCAAAAAACATCTTAATTTTCTTTCGAACTTCTTGATTTACTACGAAAATTGGTCTGTGGCGATCTGTTTTAAAAATCTTGTAGTTATTTTTAATTTTGGGCAGAAAAGTTTTTGCTGTGCGATATTTTTTGAGAATTTCACCACTGACGCTCTTTTGAAAAGCTTCCCGACCTTTTGAATTTTTTGGCAAATTACTAGCATTGGTTTCTAATTGTGACGTTAATACCTCTCCAAATAACAGCCTTCTCCGAACTTAAGGAGGTACTGGAGTATTTCCAAGTAAATTATTTACTTTTGTGTTCGGTGATGGATTAGCTTCATTTTCCTCATCCCGTTTTTCTTTCTTCTGCCTCTGTAGTTTTTTCTTTAAAGATTCAATTTTTCTTTCCATTCTAGTTATTTTTTCTTTTTATTTCTTTATTGCCCTACAAGCTCTGGCTCGGTCTTTTTTAACAATTTGGCGTCCTACACGTTGACGTAAAGAAACAGTGAGAATGCTTGGCATGCCTTCGTCTTCAGACAAAGGAGGTGTATCGGTTAATAAGTAAAATCATGACTACTGAACCTAATTTACAACTAGTCAGATATCAAGCTTATTCGATGGGAATCCAAAAGAAATAAACAGATTTATTAATGCTTTTTATAATAATCATAGAAATAAAACTGACAATAACGCATCTATAAGTGTATGTTTACACGATACTATTTTAAGTAAACTTGTAGGTAGGGCAGCCGATATTATTTGTTCTCTAATCGACTTACATACATGGCCCGCAGTAAAAGCCGCATTAATTTCGATATTTTCAAATCATAGACCGATTGATTGTGTTATTTAAGATATAATAACGTCCAAACCGGAAAAAATGAAACACCGCAACAATTTGGCTTGCGTTTTCAAGACGCTCGCAGTTTGTTATTTTCCAAAGTAAATTTAAGTAAAGAAACGCAAGCTTTAAAACTTTTAAAAATTAATGAATACGGAAATTTAGCATTAAAAACCTTCATAAACGGTCTGAACTATCATATGCAACTTGTGGTTAGATTAAAAAATCCAGTTACTCTAGAAGAGGCAAGTGCCTTGGAAGAAGAAAATTATATATGTATTATATGAACCGTAGTAACACATTACCAAAAAACCCAAATTTTAATTCACAGAAACCAAAAATAAATTTGCTTTCACAAGCACATTTATCCTGCTAATGTGAGACCAATATTGTCGAATTACCCCGTTCAGCAATAATTCGCAATACCCGTATAATGACTCAAATACCGAATTTTCTTGCCTAGAAAATAACCTTTACTAAAATCAAATTGATTTTAATGAAGAAAATTTTCAGGAGAACCAAATTTCCAACAACCAAACAAAATACTTTTAAATAATTACACAAATTCAGATTTACCAGTAATTTTCATACCCGAAATCAAAGAAAAATTTTAAATTGATACCGGTAGTGGCAAAATTTTTATAAAACCTAACTTAGCATATAAAATGTATTCAAATTTTATTTTTTCGAAACCTTCCTCAGTAAGGATAGCCCACGCTACGTCCATTCACAATGAAGTAATTAATATACCAATATTTCCTTGTTTTAATCATGCAGGTAATCATAAATTTTATCTTTTTCATTTTTCACCTAAATTTGACGGATTTTTAGGAATTAATTTTCTGACACATATCGGAGCGAATATAAATTTAAAACATTATTCTTTAGATACCCAATTTGTAACCTTGTCTTTATTTTAGCAAAACAATAAATCAAACTTACATAATTTTGAATCTATCGAAATAATAATTCCCCCAGGCACATGTCAAAAAATTAAATTGCGTGTAAATCAATCCAATGGTTTAGGTATTTTAAAATATACAGATTTTTGATGCTCAAAGATGTCAGAAGCTTTAGTATAAGTCATTAATTCTTACGCAAAAACTATAATTACGAATAGTTGCGGAAATCCAGTTAAAATAAAAATATTTAATCCCACAGATATCGAAACCATAAATAAAGTAGAAAACAACTTCATAGAAAAAATGGAAACCGATACAGAAATAAATGAATATATGGATAATACACAAAAATAAAACTTAAAAAATTTAAGACTCTCACCCTGGTATCAGGAGGAATAGAGCTATTCGAAACTTGTGTTACGAATATCGTGACATATTTATTGTGAGGGCATCCCACTGACATTTACTAATCAAATTAAACATAAAATAAACCTAACCGATGACACACCTATATACAAAAACTTATCGATATCCCGAAATTCATAAAAAAGGAGGTTAAAACCCAAATTAACAAATTGTTAGAGAACGGTATCATTTAAAACTCAACGTCGCCGTGGAGTAGTCCAATTTGGATTGTCCCAAAAAAGATGGACGCGTCCGGTAAACATAAATGGCGTATCGTTTGCAATTTCCGTAAACTCAATGAGCGCAGTATTGATGATAAATTTCCTTTACCAAATATATCAGATATTCCCGATAAACTCGAAAAATCCCAATATTTCAGCACATTGGATCTCGCAACCGGATTTCATCAAATAGAAATGGAACCGACTGATATACCTAAAATAGCCTTCTCAACCGATACAAGTCATTATGAATTTTGACGCATGCCTTTTGGCTTAAAAAATGCGCCCCTACATTTCAGCGAGTCATGAACAACGTCCTTCTTGGACTTCAAAATGAAACCTGTTCTGTATATCTTGATGGCATAATAATCTTCTCTACGTCACTTCAAAAGTACATCGATAAATTACAATCCGTTTTTGATAGACTTAGAGAATCCAATTTAAAAATGCAGCTAGTCAAATCGGAATTTTTACACAAAGAAGTTGCTTATTTAGGTCATAAAATTACAAGCGAAGGTGTAAACCCTAACCCTGATAAAGGCACCGCAGTTAAAAATTTCCCCATACCAAAAACCCAAGAAGACATTAAGTCATTTTTAGGACTAGCCGAATATTATCGTAGATTTATCAAAGACTTCGCAAAAATTACAAAACCCCTTACACTATGTGTCAAAAAAGGAGCGAAAGTTGAACACTCACCAGCCTTTATTAAATCCTTTAACCAGTTAAAAGAATTGCTTATAAATGCTCCAATACTTGAATATCCTGATTTTGAAAAACCGTTTGTTCTTACGACAGACTCCTCAAATGTAGCCCTGGGGCTGTTCTCTCTCAAGGCAACCAGCCAATTAACAACCATTCGCATCGCGTACTCTAAATGAAACAGAACAAAATACTCAATGATTGAAAATGAACTTTAAGAAATCGTTTGGGCATGTAAATATTTTAGACCTCACCTTTATGGCAAACAACTTAATTAGATTTATATTAGATGAAATTATTAATAATAACGCCCAGCAACTTATTTTTAAAAAAGCACTGTATGACAATTATGTTAAAACCAAATGTGAAAATTACGAAGGATATCAAATTATTTACGCAACATTACCTACTAATATTACAGTAATTACTAACTTTTTGAAAAAATATTTAATAAATAAAACAACATATATTTATTTCTTTTCCAAAGAACTAAGAATCTAATTTCATCAAACAATGAATAACCATTTTAAAAATTTAAAACTTATAGAATGCTCAAAATTAATAAGTAATGCTCAACCTGCCGAACGAGAATTACTAATTAAATATCGTCATAAAGGCAAAACAAATCATAGGGGAATAGAAAAAAACTTGCAAATTTTTAAAAGCAAATTATTATTGGAAATCACTTAAGGCAGATGTAACAAAATACATCAATAATCGTGAAATCTGTTAAAGGTCAAAACATAATCGAAAACCACCAGATCAACCTTTGATATTAACCGAAACGCCAAGCAAACCTTTCGAAATTGTTCATAGTGACACACATCATAGGTAACCAAAAATTCCTAACTATTATAGATATGTTCTCCAAATACACACAACCCTTGCCTTATACTGGAAACGCAGTGTCGTGCTGTGAACAGTTAATTAATTTCTTCTCCTTTTTACGTATCCCAAAACAAATAGTTTCAGACAACAGATCTGAATTTCAGAACGAAGTCGTTAAAGGCTTATTAAATACACATAATATTAAAATACACTTCACTACCATGAATCAATTTCCCCTATGGAAAGGCTACATTCCACGTTAATCGAACACATTCGATTACTTCGAGAATCGGACCCCAATGCAGAAGTTACCAAGCTTATGCCGTACGCAATTATTGCCTATAATAACACGATCCATACTAGTACGAATTTTACCCCATTCGAACTTGTCTTCGGACACACAGACTCTAGAGATCCTATGGAATTAATACCCGCTCATGTATATACCGAGTATGTCAATAATCATAAAAATAACACACACATTTTGTACGACAAATTTACAAAAGAATCACGAGAACTAAAACAAAAAATTATAGATAGGGCAAACAAGGATAAAACCCCAACTAATTTAACAATAGGCTCACAATTTACAAACAATCGGATAATCGATCTAGAGAAATAAAAAAGAGATATTTAGGCCCATTTATATTAACGGCTATACTAGAAAATAATAAAATACAAATAGAAAATCCTAAAAATAATTACAAAGGAATTATACATGTTAACGAAACTAAAATAATACCCTTTGTTCCAGATGCTGGACCATCGTCGGCGGCTATGTAAAATTCCATGATTTAAATAAACATCCAGGAATACTACCATTTAAAATGTGAACCGCTAAACTTAAATCCAATCACTGGACATTCGTTCAAAATATTAACCTAACCCCTTTAATTAACCAATTTTAAAATATTCGAAAACAAGCAAAATCAATATATATAAACATTGAAAATAACAGCGAATACTCTAAGGAATATTTTAATTCTTTTAATACCTTATGTACAATTGAAAAAAGAATAGATACTTTATTACAACAAATTGTCACAAATCAAGAATACAACCATCGGAGTAAAAGAGGTCTTTTTAACCCCTTAGGTTCATTCATAAAAAGTATAACCGGAAACTTGGACGAAAATGACACAGAGTAAATTGATTCCAAAATCACGAAATTACAAGAAAATCAAAATAAATTGAAAATTGACGCTATCAGTCAAATTCCACTTTTAGAATTTACTATTAATAAATAAAATAAAACAATTATATCTAATATCACACATAACCAAATGGTACTAAAATCACGCATTTTACAAATAGAAAATATATTTAATAAACTTCAAATGAAACAAATAAGCAATCACGAATTTTATTTAATATATACAATAATCAATCAAATAACAACAATTTATCAATCAATCTACGATATTCTGAATAAAATCGAAATAGGTATTACATCTGCAAAAATTAATGTACTTTATAATTCAATAATAGACCCAAATGAACTATTTATAGAAATAAAGAACTTACACAGTCATTTAGGCTCAGATAAACTCCTTTTAGAAGTAACTTATAAAAACCTACTCAAATTCGGAAAAAAATATAGAAATTAAAAGTTTCTTATAAAACTTTAATATTATATTTATATTTGAACTTCCTCTTGTGGAATCGAAGATATATCAATACTTTATGTTACTTCCTTTACCAATTCCCAAAAACCGATCATTTCTTGTAAATATTCCTTATAAACCGTACCTAGCATTAGGCAATACAAAATATGCCCATGTGGACCAAAGATGTCACGAAATCCAACCACAGAAATATTTGTGTAAAGAAACCCATACCACGTTTGTCGAAGACAGCCGCTCCTGCGTTGTTCAACTTAATAAACATCACCCAAATATTACGTTTTGCCACCCATTTGAAACTCAACTGCGCGAGATCCAGACAACAAAAATAATCGACGACAAATGGTTGATACCAGCACCAATACAAGTAATTGCCATCATAAATTGTCTAAAATCCGAAGATAACATACCCCTATATGGTTCCTATCTTCTTGAGTCATCCCCAGGATGTAAAGTATGGATAAAGTCAATTACGCTGGAAACATAGAAATCAAGCCAACTAACATTTAATGGAATTAATCTACCTACCCTAATTAAGGAAAACCGAAATTCCTTCTACAGCCCTCCCAATATGGACTTAAACTACGTAAACCTAAAAACTACTAAAGAAATCGAAGCCAAATTGAAAAACTAGAAAAAAGCACTAGAAGAAATGACCACAAAACGATTTATGTAAAGAAGACCAGTTTTTGAACAATTTTACTTTACATACTCATTTCAACAACTATTATATTTTTCATATATAAAAAACTCTAAGAATTTTGTGCTTTCATCTCGCGAAAAAATGGAAACAATCCAACCGGACAGAAGAAAGATTTTTAAAATCAAATGAATATTGCTTAATGAAAGAATTTGTGTGGCCAAAATCAATAAATAAAGTGAAACCATCTCTACCTAAGTCGATTAAACCGTTTGAAGAGCTTTCAAACAAACAAAAAAGAAGAAGTGCGAAAAGAAAATGTTGCTGTTCTTCGTTTTGCCGTATCAATAACAATGAAAGAGGGTGAGCCAGACTTTGATTTTTCATTCTTATTTTTTCAATTTTAATAATTGAGAAGGGGAAGTAAGGGCTATGTGCCAATTTTTCAAAAACAAGATTTTACAAGTTTTTTATGTGCTATCGACTATGCACTATCAAACATCTCAATCCTAGGACAATTAGGGCGATTCTTACAGAAATTAAAAAAAATAAAAACTCTTAAAAAAATAATTACAAAACCGACTTTTATTTTCTTACAAAAATAATTGTTGTAACTTCTAAGGAATTTTTTGGTATCAAAATCCGAGTTTTAGGAAAATTTAGGCAATTTTTACAAAATTTTGAAAATATGAATATAAGATTTTGATACCAAAAAAAAGTTCAAAACCTTTTTTTTAATTACTAAAATCCAGAAAACTGTTGAAAAAATTATTTAGAAGTTACAACACTTTTTCTAAGAACATGAAAAAGTCGCCTTAATTGTCCTAGAATTGAGATTTTTGATAGTACATAGTCGATGGCAACAGCACATATAGTAGAACGTTTCTGACAAAATCGTGTTTTTTGAAAAATTGGCACTTTGTTACTTCACCTCCTCATTTTGTTCGTCGTTTTTGTCATTTTTCGATTAAACTTTTTAAAACTGACTTATGATTGATAACATTTTATTATTATTTTTAAGATAATCAAGAGATTGTTAGAAAGTAACCCCGATAAAGTAAAAAATATTCTTCATTATTATCAAAACATGGAGCAATATCACTGTCATAAAATTTCAAAAGAAAAGGCATCAGCTCTATTTATTTCATCTGACCTTTCCAAACAACAATATCTCAACATAAAAAAAATGGCAAAAAATTAAAGGTGTAATATTTACCATTCATACTATAAAGTGGAACAGGCAAAATTAGAATGTTATCCACCCAAAAATTCAATCATGTTTACTGATCGTTTTGCAAATTGCAATCTTTACTTGACCATACGGTGTCGATAACTGTGCCAATAAAACCATCAGAGCCCATTAAAGAGTTGTCATTGTTTGGAAAATGCGGATTTAATGGTGCTTCTGGTCAAAACATGATACCGTCTGTGACCATGACACCTGCGACTCTAGCATTTTTATGACGGCTTACGTACCATTAAAATTAGTAGAATCTGACGATCCAACAAAAATAATTTAGGAAAATCCAGTGCCCTCCTGTTTATTTTAATGTAGACTTTTAAAATTTAAGTTTATTAAGGAAACAAAAAATGTTATTTTGGAGTGTTGGGAGTCGCTCAAAAATGAAACAAATCTGCTTGAAAAAACAACTCTTCCAAATGGAGTAAATGTGAAACACAAGCTGAACCTTACAATGATAGATGGAAAAATTTGTTCAATTTTAGCAGGAGCGAGTTCAATGTCAGCTTGCTATATTTGTAGTGCCAAGCCTATTAACATGAATAACTTGGAGGTAATTTTTATCAACGTTTATAACATTAATAATATTTTTTTAAATTTTATCTGTATCTGTCTGTGCGTGTGTAGCTCTTAAATTTGTGAACAGGTTTCGGTGTATTTTTTTCATTCAGAGCTCGTTTAGGGAGTAAATCTAGCTGGCTAGTTTGGCAAAAATCCTTTAATTAGTTTCGAAGATTATAAGGTGTTTATCTTGAGTTTAAAAAAAACGGCTGTTTTAAACGAGATTACAGAGCTGTTGTTAATATTTGATTTCTTAGGCAATTGGAAAAAGCAAAGTAGATAAAAAGCTGACGATTTGGGATACGGACATTCGAATGCATGCTCCACATTGGATATAACCGAGTCTTTAGCTTGAATTTAGAAAAAATCGTACAGTAAACCGAGTAGATATCATTAGGCTGAGGCAATTTTACTTGACTGATAAGCTACTCATATAAACATTAAATAAAAGCACATATCAATTGCCCTTGCTAAGGTCTGAATAAGCTGAATTTAGAAAAAGTCGTACAGCAAGTCGACTGAATATCATTAGCTGGGACCATTTTTTTCCAGATGAAACTTGAATCGATCTATCTACTCTACGGCAAATAAACGCACATATCACTTTCCCTCGCCCAGGTCCGGAATAGCTGGAATTTAGAAGAAATCGTACAGCAAGCCGACTGAATATAATTAAGTTGGGCCAATTTTTCCAGCTAAAACTTCAGAGGTAATTTACTCATATAAATTTCAAATAAAAGCATGTATTAAATGATAAGTTACGCATGTAAATGTCAAAATAACGCACGTAATCACTTGCTCTGGCCCAGGTTCGGAATAGCTGAAATTTAGAAAAAATCGTACAGCAAGCCGACTGAATAACATTAAGTTGAGCAATTTCTTTCCAATTGAAAATTGGGTGACAACTTACTCATATAAACGTCAAATGAATGCACATATCATTTGGCCTTGCCCTGGTCCAGATTAGCTTGAATTTAGAAAAAGTCGTACTGCAAGCCGAGTAAATATCATTAAGTTGGGCCATTTTTTATTAGCTTAAACTTAAGTGATAACATATCAATTGCCTTTGCCCAGGCTTGAATTAGCTAGAATTTACAAAAACTCGTACAAAAAGTCGTATAGCAAGCCGAGTAAGTATCATTAAGTTGGGCCATTTTTTATTAGCTGAAATTTGGGTGATAAGTAATTTATATAAAAGTCAAATAAAAGCACATATCAATTGCCTTTGCGCAGGTCTCGATTAGCTGGAATTTAGAAAAAGTCGTACTGCAAGCCGACTGAATATCATTAAGTTGGGCAATTTTTTTCCAGCTGATACTTGGAAGATAAGTTACTCATATGAACGTCAAATAAATGCACATATAACTTGCCCTTGCCCAGGTCCGCAAGAGCTGGAATTTCGAAAAAGTCGTACAGCAAGCCAAATAATAGATATTTACTGGTATGTTAATAACGATGTATCACACGGGTATCGTACAAAATTTTATCTACGATCAAATAAAATCTTATCCGAGTTATAATATAATTTACATTTTTGTAAAAAGATTACCTATCAAATATTTAAAAACAAATTACCTCTGTTACCTGTACTTACTATACCATAGCAACCAAGTAACCAAGTTTTTGTTAAAATAACAGTAGAGAACAATGCTGTCAAACAATTTGTAATTTGTCACAAAGTTCGGAACGAGTTTCATATATTTTCAACATGAGCGATTCAGATCTCCCATCCGACATCGAAAAAGTGGCTTCCGGCGTAATTTCCAGTCTTCTGCCCGAAAAAGCACGGGCAAAATATGAGTTAGCCTACTCCCGGTATCACAAATGGTGTGAAGAAAAGAACATAAGAACTATCTCTAGCGAGAAGACATTGTTAGCCTATTTAAATGATCTATCCAAAATTCAAAAACCATCCTCTCTTTGGGCATACTATTCAATGTTGGGGAATGTGATGTCTATTAGAAAAAATGTTTATATTATAGATATTGGTGTTTTTTGCAGGAAGCTAATGATAACAACTAATGTTTTTTTATGGCGAAAGTAGCACTTGTTCGACTAGCCGGAGCATGTAGAGAGAAGAGCTGACAAACTTACTCTTGTGAAAATGTGAAAGATAGAGGTGGGTGTTTTCGATTTGTAATATCATTTACAAAGACAAAAATAGCTCGAGAGTTTTTTGTAACATCAGGATACATTGAAGGTTTAGATATGGTGGAAATTATCCGAAAATACGTCAATTTATGCCCTAAACACTTTGATCATGGTCGTTGCTTCGTGTGCTATAAGAACGGTAAATATACGAAACAGCCAGTGGGAATAACCACTTTGGAGGTATGCCCTAAGACTACTGCTTTGTTTTTAAAATTATCCAATTCGGAACAATATACCGGCCACTGCTTTAGAAGGTCTCTACATTACTATTGGTGAACACCGGAGTGGATATTTTGACCGTAAAGAGGCAAGGGTCAAATACAGTTGCAGAAGGATACATTGAGGCTTCGAAGGAAAACGAAAAGAAGACTGCATTAAGTATACTCGGAATAAGCGAAAAGAAGAAACTTGTATCCAAAAACTGAACATATTTAATGCAAGTTTATTACAAGTTGGGTCAAGTTCATCAAGTACATTTGGTTTTAATTTAGACAACTGCAACAGTTGTGTAATTAACATTTACAATAAATAGATTGTAATACTGTATTTTAAATAAAAAAAAAACGTATTTTCTTTAATTCTGTTTTAATTTTAATATTAGAGATACTGCAATAATGCGATAATGGAGTCATATCTAACATTACCTAACTAAAATCGGTCGGTAATAGTTTCTTATCTCACGGTCGTAGATAAATATCATTAAGTTGGGACATTTTTTTTCAGCTGAAATTTAAAAGATGAGTTACCTATGTGAATGTCAGTCAAATAAATGCATATATCACTTGCCCTTGCCCAGGTCCGGATTAGCTGGAATTTAGAAAAAGTCGTAGTGCAAGTCGAGTAAATATCATTAAGTTTTATTAGCTTAAGACAGTTTCGACGAGCCCAAACATGGAGAGGTTATGTTGTGTAGTTGCGAAGTTACATAAGTATGTCTAATTTTAGCTCAATCGGATGCTAGTATGTGCTTGAAAAATGAATTACACATTTTAAACTGGAAAGACAGACATGCGAACCAGAAAGGCCTAGATACGAGGAAAACAAGTTAAGTAGAAGCTTGTAAAAACAGTAAAATTCTTGTCTATCGGGTTTTTTTTAATTCCTGAAAACGTGGCTGAAAATCCTAAAGGTACAAAAATGGGCGCAGGCAAGGACGTTTGTTTTATTTTTGTTTTCATTATTATCTTAGAATTATATATAAAAAAGTAAATTAAAAATTGACAATCAGATAGGAATATAAGTAATTTTAAGAAAAAAATGCGAAGGTTTACTAGTATAAAGAAGAAATGCCATTGTCATTAATTTTCTGTTTCTAGGCTATAAAGTACGGTCTGCATATTTTGAAACTCAGGAAGTCAAGAGCTTGACGTTAAATAATGAGCTGCAACTAGTCGATAACAAATTACGCTGGATCCCAAAGGAGATGTTTAACTGGCATTGTTCCAAGCTAACTGCAGGATTCTATTACCAATTTTGATATCAAGGCTCGCTTGTTTGATAGAACTTGTGTGTTAAGACAAAGCCAAAAAAAATCCTAGGCTGAGCTAATTAAAAACGCAGTGTGATAATAATTAAAACACGATTTCTATCAAACAAGCGTTGATATGTGTGTTAATAAAAAAAATCTGATTTATCTATAACAAAAGAAACACCGACTGAGCCACTTGTACAGGGTGGCGCATTTTCGATACAATTAAGGGGTTCTGGCAAACTGTAGGTGCTACATAGAAATGATTGAACATTTTCGAGTTAGATTTACAAATGAACTTTAATTATGCTTACTGATCATGGCTAACTTAATTCGTTATTGAGCTACGGGGTGTTTTCGAAAATTGATCTTTTTTGATAGGGTCCTGTATCTGGCATATTATTGGTAATAGAAGAAAAAAGTAAATTGGTGCTTTATGTAGTTTTTTTACCTAGAGTTCAGTGGTGTTCTTTCTTTTTTTCTACCTATTTCAGTTTTTGAGATATGACATAAAATTATGTTTTTTTTACTGGGACAACTTGTATAATTTCCTTAATCGATCTGAAATTAAATTACTTTTTTACGATACCAAATTAATTATTTCTTTATATTTTCCATATAATTGCGTTACTAGTAAATTTGTTTAACACTTTGGATGCCATTCTCTATTAAACTTCAAATCTGTACCATCTGTAAATGGTTTAATAAGTCAAAAATGTAAACATTTCAGTAAGACTATTTTAAATAGTTTGACGTTTTCGAAAAATACAATATTAAAGATGGCCTTCGTTTTTTTCAGAACTAGGTTTACAATTATACAAAGAATAATTGGCATGAATAATTTTGAGCTGTAAAAGTATACTATTTACTTGAAAAAAATTTACTTACCTATTTATTCACTCTAAATGTGTGTGTTCTTTTTGAGTTTCCAACATATTCTGCTGCAAATTCATGTATGAATATTTTTCAATTTTCTTTATTTATGCAAAGTAAAAATAACTCAGTAAGATAAATTAGAAATGAACAGGAAAAGTCAAAAAATTACTGATCATCTGGATCGAACTCTTTTAAATATGGGTCTATGTCTTTCATATCCGTAGTGGGCAAATTTCGGTAGAAATTATGAAAAACCTCATCGATGAGCGGCAAAAGCCCAAGTAGATCTTGATTTTCTCCCTACTAATTGGCAAAGTTCTGTCTGTGATTTGAGGCAAAGTGCTTGGTATAGTGTGTTTTCCTCTCCTTTGGAAATTTACGGATTTAAAAGAGTCCCAGATGTCTAAACTATATTTATATTTGAATATTCTGATTTCACTGTTATACTGGAACCACTGGACCGGTTGCCATAAGAATTTTTCCCCATCAGTATTAACTTTTTTAACGAATAATGCTCCTTTTCGTAGACTGCTGAAATCCAAGAAATCCTTTTGTTTCATTACCACTACTTTAAATGGCCTTTTCCTTCTGCAGCATGATCTTACGACCTGATACCAGTCGTTAGGGTCATTGATCTTCATGTGCGTTCTTCTCTTTTCTTTCTCGGTAAGGGCATGATCGGTATCACACTCCGTATTAGTGTGCCCATTGACTAAAAACTTGTGATTTATAATTTTGATATCGGGACATTTTGTAAAAGCACAGCTGAACATGAAAGCGATTTGCTGATTTTTGTGTGTCCGAATAAAAAGTCACCTCTTATATACCACGAAGTTCTAATAACAGATGGTAAATGCAATGATTGCCACCTCTTGCAGTAGTTGACTCATTCCACATGAAACATGTAACTTCATTTGTTGCTAATTTGTGGACGGTAAGGTTAAACGTCCATAGCTGACGCTTATAAAAAGCAGTGTTTGATGTCAAAAAGGGCGTTTTAAGGCACTGTTGAAGATGACTGTTTTGCTTTGAAGGCGTTATCTGCAAGCTGATGACTCTTTGTAATGTTGTAATAGCTTCATATTTCTAGACATTACAACTTTTCCTTTTTCGGTAATATAACCTTTACCAACATTTTTTATTCTTTATTCTTCTTCTTTACTCTTTTGTCTTTTCTTTCGTGTCCTTCCTGTTTCTTCTCCTTTTTCTTGACTTTTTCCATACTATTTGACTCTTTTTGCAGCGGAACATCTTTTACTGTACTTTTTTTCTTCCTTTGAGTCTCTAAGAAAAGAAAGAATAGTTTGTATACCTCAAATTTTGATGAAAAAAATCCGGATCACCCATACAGTCATCTGAATCAAAATCATACCTAATTTGGTTTAGGTTACCGTCAGTTAAATTAAAAGCATTTGTCGACAGAGCAGGATTAGTTTTATTACACTTTACTTCTTCAGGTTATGTCTCCTCCGTGTAAATATGTTTTTTATTAATTTCTGAAAACAAAATATCTCCTAGTCAAAATTAAGTTGATTTACATTGTCTCATAATCTCGTGTATACGTATATACGTCTGCCTCATATTATTTGTATGTCTAAGTACAGTATGCATACTTATAATTTTTAACGACTCTTTAAAATCTTAAAAAACTACGCAAAATAAGTTAAAAATTGCGATTTTTTAAACCTTAGTGGTCAAAATGGCTTCCTAAACCCTTCAAATGTTAATTATAATCTGATTTGTATATTCAAGGAATATTTTCAATTTCAATTATAATACTTAAAAAAATTCATTAATTTATCAAGAAACACGAAATTTTCTTAGAAGTAAATGGCCAAAATAACTTCTGTAGGGGCTCAAATGAAAGCCTAGAAAAGAAACAAATTAGGACCAATTAATTTTATAAAAAGTTTGGCCAAAAATTTGATAAAACAAAACAGCTTTGGAGAAAATTCGTTTCTAGCAATTCCAGACACATTCTTTTCCATAGACACTTCCAAGGCATGTTTCATAATTTTTTTAACTCGACTCGACATATTTTAACTGCTAAAATACCTAATAATCATTAAATTACCGGCATTTGTTGACTTCATAACCTCAAAACATCAAATGGCACAACTTGTCATCTTGACCTATCTAGTTATTATACTTCCCACCCAAATGTGTTTGCCCGCCATTATGTTTATAAACAGGTAATTTAGGATATCGGCAAAAGTCAAGGAAATTTCGACGTGTTCAAAAAAAGGGTGTTTATAAAAACCTGGAACCGATGCTAGAACCTTGGTTTCCTTTACATTTATGAAATGGCCAGTGTTATGCTGGTGTTCAGCTACAGCAGATTGAACAATTTGTTTCTTTTTAATACATCGTTCATGTTCCTTAAGTCTAGTTGATATTGAGCGTCCTGTTTCTCCCACATAGACTTCTCCACAGGAGCAAGGAATTTTATCTACTCCTGTTTGGAAAGGTACAAGATCTTTCGGGGATCGCAAGCGTTGTCCAATCCTCTTATGTGTATTGAAGAGTGTACGTATGTTGGACCGCCGAAGTAATCGTCCTATTTTGTCTGTAGTGCCATGTATGTAGTGAAGAACAACACTACCTAATTGTGGCTCTTCATCACTCTCCTTTGGCGGAGTTGGTTTACTATATCTTTTAATTGAACGCGTAATATCTTCAGTGCAATAGCCATTCCCTCTGAGAGCTTCGGTCAGTTTCAATGTTTCCGCTGTTAAAGAATCTATAACCGATATCTTTTGTGCTGGATGGTGATGAGAGTTTGCATTTAAGTATCTATTTGTATGCGTCGGTTTTCTATACACAGAATGTCCTAATGTACCATTTTCCTTCCTTTGAACACATACATCTAGAAAGGGAATTGTTCCATTAGATTCAATTTCCATCGTGAACTTGATATTATGATGTTGCTGTTTAAGGATGAAATTAATGAGGAAATTATCCTGTCCATGAGGCCAAACAACAAAAGTATCATCTACATACCTAAATCAGTGCTTCGGTTTTAGTGGAGCGGATGTTAGAGCAATATCCTCAAAGGCTTCCATAAAGATATTCGCTACCACAGGTGATAGAGGATATCCCATACCTGCCCCTGAAGTTTGTTCATAGAAAAATGAAATAAGTAGATGTAAGACAAGCTTCTACTAGGTCTATTAAGTTCTTATCAAGATTATTATTATCCAGTATGTCTGATATAATGGAAATTGAGTCGTTGACAGGAACATTTGTGTAAAGTGATTCTACATCGAAAATGACCAAAATATCTTCGGAATCCAACTGGATTGTCTTAGGTTTTTCCACGAAATGTGCAGAGTTTTTAATAAAAGAATCTGTTTTTCCAGTAGATAGATTAATAAAATTTGAAAGATATTTACCTAGTTTGTATGTGGGCGAGTCTATTGCACTGACGATCGGTCGAAGTGGTACGTTGTCCTTGTGTATCTTCGGAAGACCGTAGAACCTGGGAATCTTGGAGCTGCTTGGTTTTAATGTTTTTTCTCCGCTGGTGGTAGACTTGATGTGTTGATCAAATTGGTAATGCGTCTTTCTATTCTACTTGTGAGGTCTGCCTGCATAACCTTATAGGTGTTGTTGTCCAAGAGTTGAGTAACCTTTTCCACATATTCTGTTCTGTCCATGACGACTGTGGCGTTGCCTTTGTCTGCTGGAACTACCAGAATGTTTGCGTCTTCGTTTAAGGTCTTCATTGCTTTTTTTTTCGGCTGCGGAGAGGTTCGACTTTGGTGGTTTTGAGTTTTTAATGATCTTCGCTGTCTCATATCATAAAAGAAACAAATTGTTCAATCTGCTGTAGCTGAACACCAGCATAACACTGGCCATTTCATAAATGTAAAGGAAACCAAGGTTCTAGCATCGGTTTCAGGTTTTT
The DNA here is from genome assembly GCA_030620095.1 of Kuschelorhynchus macadamiae. Classification (NCBI taxonomy): domain Eukaryota; kingdom Metazoa; phylum Arthropoda; class Insecta; order Coleoptera; family Curculionidae; genus Kuschelorhynchus; species Kuschelorhynchus macadamiae. The sequence continues at coordinate 663,030 of JAUTXW010005441.1, forward strand.
ATAAACGAAAAGTTAGAGAATCTATTGAAATATTTAAATATACAAAAAATTTCAATAGAGACACGGGTTACGGTCTACATTACACGTGGAAACCGATCTTAACACAGGGTTACGGTTCGGCGAGCACAAATCGGGTATAAAAGCCCCCCTGAATCTCTTCGAGCTCATTCAGTGTTCAGATCTCGTGATAGCTTCCGCAATATGAAATATTCGAGTGGCTATTATTTCGTTTATTTTTTTGCCTTGTTTTCTCAGGACATTCGTTGTATTTAGCAGAGTGGTTTCCGTCCCAGTGAATGCATTTAAAAGTTTCAGGGAAATGTTTCAAATCACACTGTTCTGATTCGTGAGAATCCGAGCAGAACATGCATCTAAATTCGCTTCTATATATGATCTTTGTGGTGTTCGTAACGTAAGCATTTATAACACATTATAACTCGATTAATATATTGAAAAATTTGGCGTTTTACTCCAAAAATACCAAATTCTTGGGGGAGTCTATTTCCTTCTATCTTAAGTTAGACCATTTTCTAGAATTATTTCTGTTTGAGAATTACCATCATTATTATTAATGATTCTTTTGTTAATTCTCTTAACACTCATTATTTTAGACGACATTTGTGTACCAAAAGAGGTTTTTGGAAAGTTTGAGCATGTTCCAAAATGTCATTTTCGTCTATGTCTAAACAAACGTCTTTGATAATGGTTAATAGCCTCTGAGGAATATATTTTTTGTATCCCTGGTCCCTAAATAAATTAGCATTCCCAGGTCCCTAAAAGAATTAGCATTCTTTGCGTTATCAAATTCTATTGCTATTTTATTTTTACCTTTACGTAAAATATTAATTTTTCCTGGGGTACCTGATCTAAATATTTTTCCATAAAGTCTAAGTTACCTATGGATTTATCCAAACCTTCTACCATTATATAACATGGCCCTAAGTCCGTCATAGCATAAGAATATTTTGTGAGAATTCTTTTATTACATTCTGCATTTCTTGATCACTTAAAAAAGTGTTACTAAGATCTTCCAAATTTTTATTAAGAAGTTCAAAATCTTTTGTGGCTCGATGATATTGGTATTCGTTTTTTTCTGCAAATAAACATGTTTTTTTTTGCTATAGGAGATAAAGGATGACATTACGAATTGTATTTTGTTGGCATTTTTACACTAAATTTCATCATTTCCAATAGCCTTTTTAATGTTACTAAGCACAATTCTTGTTTGAAGAGGAAATATCTGAAACATCCATTTCTACATCGCCAGACGGGTAAGACTCTAGGGGGGGGGCTTGAGCCAATACATACTAAACAACGAGGCCTACCAGCTGAAATTAAAATAGGCCATATGTCACGACATTTAGGCCGACACTCGCCTCCGTAAGAAAAGCATTAAATCATAGACCAATGCAGTTTTGCTTATGTCGTATAATGATAACTGGCCATTAGACGTACTGGCCGACAAATGGCACTTGCTAACCGAAAACAAAACAGTGAGAAACGTGATGTCGTTGTTCGTGTAAAGAGAGTAGTTTTGTCTCTATTTTTGGTGAAAGTTTTATTATATTTATTAGTTTTTGTACGTTTAAATTCACGTAAACATGCCGTTTAAGTGTTGTGCGTCTAACTGCCGCACAGAGGTCATTTTATTACTTCTAGGGAATAAAAAATCGAAACAAGATATGCGACATTTTTTTTTTTTTTAATATGTCCTAACTTAAAAATTAAGCATTTTTGTAAATATTCTACCTATTTATAAGGGTGACAAAAATATTTGTGATATAATTTGTCAAAATTTTAATTTTATTTTTTTTTAAAATTATTATGTATTTTTATCGCATTTTTTGTTTAAAAATATATTATGTTTTCACTATTTTTACGTATTATTATTAAGACTAAAAAAAATAAAATTACAACTTTGACACAAACACAATCTTTTCTGAGTAGAATTTGTTTTAAAACATCCTGATGTTTTAAAAAAATGTTGTTCCTTATCTAAATTATATAACGTTAACAAAACAAAAAGAAAAATATAAATTAACCAATATATTTTATAAGTTAGGCTTAAATATATTTTATTTTATAAAAAACCATCAAACTTAACAGAAACAAAAGAAATTTTATAAATTTTAAAACATTAAAATTTAAGACATTAAACAACAACAAATTAACAACCAAAGAAATAATATTGTTAATGTCACCTAATAACAAGCTAAACCTAACCACTTGGGAAAAATATCTTATAAAGACAATAATTATTATTCCTCATCAGAATCCATAATATCCTCACTATCAACAGTATCAACAATATTATTATCTATAGTATGTGGTTCAATCAACAAATTAAGAACATCTTGGCATAAAGGTTGTTTATTTGAACGGTTTCCTATACATTTTGATAATGACGATATTAAGGGATCTGATGATATTAATAGGCCATTAAATATGTCTCTCATAGTTGCTTCCCGCGAAAATTTTCTTGAGTGAAACTCCCGATAATTTCTGAATCTTTATTACGGGACTCCAAGGCTTCCTCAGAAAACATTCCTATTGGAAGTGAAGTATTTTTGACTATATCAGGTCCGTGAATTAATAAACGATGGAGGCTTTCAGGCATGTAATACCAATGGTATAGATTTACATACATGTTGGCAGTAGCATTACAAAATTTGGTAAATGAATCTATGTTAATATTATATCCGCATGATATTGTTGTTAGTATTATAAATAGATTTTTTACAAAGTTTTCGTCCAGGCCAGTTATGGAAGCAGAAGAAGAATAATGACGAAAAAATCTACGTGCTGAGTTCCCATCGTTAGTACTTCCATACCCTTGTTTGGGAATATCAACTAATAGAGATAACTCATCTTTTAATCTCTTAATAATATATTCTTTTCTTTGCTTTACTTGCAGTTTATCAGATTCAGTTTTTATTTGCCACTTTTTTAGGTCAAGTCTGTAGGATATATGTAAACAGCATTCCAGACATCTAATCCACGCGTGGAGATTTGACATACCGTAATCGAACATATCCGTATTTAGTGTAAGTAATGAAATTTTTTTAAGGTCATTCATAATTTTTGGAGTTGCTTTACAAATTCCACAAGTTTGGCTCGATGAATTGCTGATTACTCCAAACGTCTTTCCATCGAGCATTGTTAATTTAAAACTATGATAAACAGTTATTTGAAAATTCTTTAATTGGCATATAGTTGGCTGAATATTTTCTATTTGGTTTTTAATATTATTTATTTCACTCCGTGTCAATTCGGTCGTTTCCTTTGCAAATATAAGTTTAATTGCCCTACAGAACCTGGTTGATGAGGGGCGTGCATTTTGCCATAATATTAGGTTGTTACAACTCATTTGTAATGGAACGAGACATATCGAAAACAAATTGGAGTCTGTTTTTAAAATGCCTTCCTCTCCTGGAGTGAATGCCTGTTTGTAGGTTGAATGCCCTCCACTCCCATCACAACCCCATTTGTACGAAAGCATGATGTTTGTTAAATCGCTCGTTGAAAACTGTTCAAAAACTTGAAATTGTGCTTCCACTATTCTTTTAGCAGTGTGGTCTGAAAGTCCTTGTAACTTCACCTCGGCACTAATGTCTGTAATAGTAATTTGATCCTCAGAGGGGTAACACTTTTTTTTTGCATCTAGGATAATATTATAGTTCGGATAAATATTTGCGAATTTAGCGTTCGCTCCTTGCTGTATTAGTGTATATGTTTTTTTTGTAAATCGGCCATCTACAAAAAGCGAGAGTGCTTCCTCGGCAGTATACTTTATTGGTTGTTGAATTTGACCTGATGGTTGAAGTAAATTTTTTGTTTGCTTTGCGCAGTTGAGGGATCCATCAGAAATGCTTTTAAGCACTTTTGAAGCATTTCGTTGTCCAGCAATTTCAAAGCTTTTACGGGTAGCAAAAGTCAACTCATCTTTTGAATAATTTTGAAGTAGAGGTAGTATCTCTTTTCTTTTACTTTGATTGCTAAGCTCGCTAAACTGTTTTTTAGGACGGCCTTTTCTACGTAATGTGGAATTGTTATTACCCTCGTCTTTAAATATCACAAGATTTTCATTAAGCCAATGATGATGCTTTTTTTCAAATGTTTTTAACATTCTTTGGCATTTTAACCAGTTTTTAGCCAAGAAGCTGTTGAAATTTTTAATAATATTACTATAGTTTTTATCATTTTCATCAATTTCCAATTCCAACTTATTTATTACATATGAAAATACAGCTGAATTCTTGTTTTTTAAAGTACTTTCCTGACGCCAAACATTAAACAATTCTCTATTCATAAAGGACATTTTACCTAAAAAAGTGTTTTTTGTTATTATCTGCAAGCTTCTGCGCACCATTTGACAAGTTTAAAAAACAATTAAGTTTAGTTTTTTGATTTATTTATATTACGTTTAAAATCTATGGAAATCTTAGAACTGCCAACATGTTTTTTGAACCAGTAGCAAAAATAAAAAATTAAAATTAATTACTTTTTAAAAATGTTAAATTGCAATTAGTGTAAAGAACAATTAATAAACCAATAGAAAAAATGTATAGTACTTACCCCAAAATAAAATAAAAATATATTAGCGTATCACAAAACTTGAAAGTATATCGACAGGAGCTTGTCAAAATTAAAAGACATGGAAATTTGACAAGCATTAGTTTTGTTTATTATACTATTGTCAGATGCGCGCGACCCTGTCACAGCCTACTAATGGCAATTATGGAGATTACCATTGTGTTTTATTTTAAATTAAAGTGTTTTTAATTAAATTTAATGGTATTTATTACAATTATTAACAAAGTATTTTTGTATTTATTAATTACTAAAATTGATAAAATGACCTCTGTGTGCCGGGGTAATTACAAAACCGGACCAAAAGTTCACCTGTTTAGTTTCCTGAAAGACAGTGATTTGCAAAAAAATATCTACGAGCAATTGAGGATCGTTTTATCAAAAGTCGCCTTGTCCAAATTTCAAATTTTACAGGAAACGCTATTTTTAAATTAAGTAGGCCATGCAAGATTTTATAAAAAGTTTCTTTTTAAAATCGTTAGTGTATATACTGTTGAATGATTCCACCTTGTCATATTTATAATACTGCCTCAATGAAAAAAAAAATTAAAAAAAAAAACAACCAAATATTTCAAAACTCGCTTTATCCAGCTTTATTGTAACTCAAAAATTAACATTTATTGCTTAATTATTCAAAAGTAAAAATATGATAAAGTTTTATTGTGCTTCATGATTCTCGTCTTCATTATCCTCTTCATTCTCGCTCTCCAGCATCTGGTCATCCCTGTTGGGGTTTTCATAAGCAGTCCCGAAAAGTTCCTGGTAAAAAACGTTATCTGCACGTTCAACATACTTTATTATTTTACGTATATCAGCTATCTTAACATCTTTAACATGGTTTTTCTTTGGAATCTCTAATGCTTTGTCTAGTATCTTTAATGTCTTTACTTTTTTTTTCAATACTTCTACTTCTGTAGTATCTCCAGCATACGTGGATTTAACGTTCACAGTCACCTTTCTGCTTTGCTTGAGGTATTCTATTACTCTGCATTGTGTCATATTAAATGGAAGTTTGGGTTTTATTAATTTCTTAGATTCAGTTTTATAGTCGTAAGTTTTCCAATGCTCCCCCCACTTCTTTACTTGTCCGTGTCTAGAAAGTATCTCATAATACTGAGCAGGTGTTTCTATGCTTTCGAGTTTGCGAAATTCTTTTTCTATTCTACCAAAAACTCTATCGGGGGGCATGTAGCTGTGACCGCGAATGGGATAAATTTGCTGTATTTTGAAAAAGACTTTCGATTTTTCCAGAAAGCTATATAAAGCTGCTACCAGTATGGAATTTTTATTCTGCGCCGAACACGAATCAGAAAAAAGACGAAGAGCTTTAGGTTCCCTTTCTCTTTCCTCTGTAAGTATTTTTGTTTCCAAATTTTCCAGATAAATTTAATTCCGGTGGCAGATAAGCTCGGGTGCATTTATTACGACTGTAATGACTATCCCTGCACTTATATTTTTTTATGTGTTGTATTGCATCTGCGGTTACCTCTCTATCACCATGTTTGGTTCTATCACCCCTCTTCGTTCTTTGGGGGTTTGACCGGATTCCAAAAACAAGCGAGCAATCCGTGCGAGCCGATCCCTCGATACACCTAAATATAACAAAACAATGCTACATATATTTAATAATGATTAGTTTGGAAAGATAATACCTGTAATCGACTGAAATGATTTTGCACAAATCTCTAGCGTTGCATTGGGATTCGTTTTTCTAATGTGATACTTAATGCAAACATTTTTGGGACATCGTAGAGCTCCTGGATCAGCACGATGCCGCTTTGGTGTACTAATATTCATATACTTAAGCAAAAATGCATCCTGCGATACTTTACTTTTATTTAAGTACAATAGCTTCCGAAAGTCTGGAAATTAAATAAAACTAAAGTAGGTAAGGTACCATTTTGCATAAAAACAAACATACCTTCTATATCTTCAAATGTCAGCATGGCTACCCAGCACCCACGTTTGTTTCTGTGTAACGAACTGATTTTTTTCGCGGCCTTTTTCGTTTACGTCCTCCGGCTATTTCAACGACATTCGTAGAATATTCAGACATTTTTAACACGCGAAGCACATGTGATTCGTCTTGTTGTTTACTTCAAACTGAAATCGAATTCAAATAATCAAACGGACAACGCTAGGAAACATAAAAAATACTACGCGTTCTATGTAAATCCCCATATGCAGTGGACAAAGCGAGTTTTGATTTATCCGACCATAAGGATAAAGCGAGTTTTGCAAAACTTTTTATTTTTGTACATAGTTCGGCATGTAACGAAACGAGTTTTGCAAAAACCGACTCGAAAAATCGATCCGGATGGTTGAAATTATATAGAAATGATATAAATCTCATTTTCGCATTTTTTGGACAAAGCGACTTTTGAAAAAACGGTCCTCACTTCCGCAGGATGATTTAGTGCCCAATAAAAACACCAAAGTGTTTTTCAGAACAGGATCCGAGAACAGGTAAAATTACTTCAGTACGTTTAAAAAAAACACCGATTAAAAGAAAATTCTGTACCAACGGTTTTCCCGAATTGCCCCAATTATTTGTCAAAAAACGTTCTTGACCGCAAAAGTGAAGATGAAAAACATAAGACTCTTGATGAATTATATCTTTTGCAAGCCATAGAGCAAAGTAAAGAGGAGTTTAATTTACATAGAGAGGCCACATGTTTTCGAAGTTTTGAAGAGTTTTTAAAAGTATTTCTAAATTTTAGTTTAAGGAAAGGGTGGTTTTCGGTAAAGGATACAGGTAAAATAACATTATTTAAATTTGAATATACTCCTGGTCCCCTAGTAACTTGGGCAATTGTTATAAATATCGATTTAAAATTAGAAACGTTTTTATATCGTCAATCTGTTTGTGTTTCAATAACAAATTTAAAATCACCATTTTTATCTAGCAGTTTGGATGAAATAGAAAGTTTAATTGACACAATTGACAATATGGTGATGTAAATACCCATAAATCTTGATAGCGACATTCCTGATCTTAGTGAAACTCGTGATTTACACCATACCGAGTCAAGTGTTGACTTGTTGGGAGTTGTCCCCAGTACTAGTGAAACTCCCACAGAAACTCCCAATTCAGATGAAGTTGAGTCTGACAATGACAATATAATTTTTTTTTAATTTGTGACTGATATTCTTTTAAACCTAAAAGGTTCTGACGAACTCGCTCAAAATCTAAAATTTCTCTCAGAACAGTTAACTTTGTTAAGTACTTCAAAAGAAAGGTATCGATATTCACCAAGCACCATTATATTATGTTCTGTTTTGTTTACAATAAGCCCTCACTACTATAAATATTTGCGAAGTCATGCTCCTATTATCTTACCTCATCCTAACACAGTAAAATCTATTTGTAATAGATTTTAACAGATCTTCATATCGATAAAATAATTTTTTTTAACCTATGCTCGTAACATTTTTCAATATTTAGCCGATAAAGAAAAATACGTTACATTACTTTTTGATCAAATTCACATCGAACCCTATTTGGATTACAAGGCAGGCAATGCCGTAGGAACATCAGTAAATAATAAAGATATCTTAGCATCATCTGCAGTAGCATTTATGATCACTAGTCCTTGCTCAAGCTTTACAGAAGTCATTCATGTATCTCCTGTAGCTAAACTTAATGCAGAAATATATACTTTTATCAAGACCATTATAGAAAGTTTAGAAGAAATTGGGTACATAGTATTTTGTACAGTTAGTGACAATAATGCAGTAAACGGTAAAGCAATAAGTAATTTTTCACCCCTTAATCAACTCAGTATAGTATTTTTACATCCTATTGACCCAGTAAGACCCTTATATTACCTTTTTGACTTATTCATTTACTGAAATGTATCTTTAACAACTGGCTTAATTCAAAACCTGACCAGACATTTTCTTATCCCGGTTTTGAGACAGGCCAAACAAAATTTGCTTCCTTTTCTGTGATCAAAAACCTATACGAACTAGAACAAGACAAACTATTGAAGCATGGTTATTCACTTAGTTTAAAGGCTCTATTTCCATGATCTCTTGAAAGACAAAATCTAAAATTAGCTCTTAAAATCTTTAATCTCTTTATTATAGAGGCTCTAAAAGGTTTTGTTAAAAATTTGTCACATTCACATAATACCGGAGACTTTATTAGTATTATATTGACATGGTGGAAAATTGTGAACGTAAAAACTCCCCTTAAGGGAAAATATTTGTTAGATAAATATCAGAAACCTTTTACCAAACAAATACTAACAGTCTCCAATGATGATCCTAAATTTTGTTTTTTAAATTGGCTAGATACTTGGAGTCCAACCAACTTTACAAACACACTGACTCGACAAACCCACACTGCGTTAAACCATACCATTCATGGGCTTCTTGAAGTTACTGAATACTGTTTAACTGAGCTTAATATGAATTATGTATTACTGGGCAACTTTCAAACAAACCCATTGGAAAGGCGTTTTGGAAAATATAGGCAATTAGCTGGTGGCCATTATCATTTCGACAGCTATATGAATTAAAAAAAAGACTTAGAATTCAGTCTATATTATCTCTAAAATCTATTCTATTTTCTATATATCTGCTATTTTATTATCTGCATTGACTTTCAGTAATATATGGATTTGCCTTAAATATAGAGTAATTTTCTTTTTGTTGTCTTATTTTTCTCAAAAAAGACATATTTTTTTGTTTTAACTATTCGGGTCTGGATTGTAAGGTTGAGTTGATATGATAATTCCAAATATCACTATTGCGGAAATACAAACCAGCACGGAGGATGCGCAATATATGTAAAAGAGAGTGTTAAATACAAAACATTGAAAGGTGTCAACGATTTTGCAGTGGAAAGACATATTGTATGCTGCCCTATTGAAAATATCACACCCACAGAAAAAATTGCGATTATTTTAATCTACAGACCTCGGTCGGGGCATATTGCCCAGCACAAACTTCCTGTCTTCTCACATATCGATGATGTAGCGCACAAATAAGTGACAACATGTAAATTTTTCTGGAGGTAAAAAAGGTTTTGTATGTTATAGTAACAAAGCACAATGCCTAACTGTGTTGTTTGTTAAATATTTACCGCAGGTCAAATGGCATATAGCCAAACAATTTTGTAAAAAAGAAAAAAGGTCATATTTTTTTATACATTTACAGCACTTAGACTTAGCATATTTGCGGTTCTTAAATACTGGTTTGCGCACTGAAAAAAAATTAACAATTAACTTTAAACTAGATTTTATTGCCGAATTAGAACTAATCATCTAACTTCGCTGCACCAAGTCGATTTGCATTGTTCTCCTCAGGAATTTCCTTAATAAAATTAGTGTAATCTTCGGGAATAATTTTGTTTGATAACAAATAAAGAAAATCTTTTTTCTTTTTCTGAGATACTGGTAGTCTGGAGTTATACTTCTGATCTAATGTTACTGTTGCAGAGCTTTTCTTTTTTCCGGGTTTACGTTTATTAGACACATCCATTTTATGAAATGCTTCGTCAGAGAGGTTTTATTTATACTGTCTAGTAAATGGTTTTTCTTTTTGAAATCGCTGCCACTTTATATTAAGCCAGGTAACTTTTTCTTATTGAACATTGTGGGTTGTATTAACTACAATATTAGTCACTTGTTTATGTTTTTTTTATTGACGGCAAAAAGCATCGCTGCAGCCACAAATTTATTGCGGTTTTATCCGCTACATGTGTCAGAAAATGACGCGACATGTGTAACAGTTTATGGTAAATTTATTAGGTATTTTAAGATTCAAGTTCCTATTTCTGTACTACCATTATTGCCGTGGGTTTCATCCCACACGAAAAATTATATACATTAACTTTATGCATGCTTATAATAGATTTGGCTGTCTCCAGCATGTGGAACAGAGAGTACTGCTTGTAGGTCAAACTGCTGACTTTTTCTTATCTTCTTCTTTCATTTTCATAGCTTCATTTTCTCTTCTATTAAGGGTTTCATATTCTTCTTGTAACGTGGTCTTATCTATCCCACTGTTATGCGTACTGCAATGAAAACATTTATCTTTCTTAGGTAGGTAAAATGTTAATCTAGGTTTGTATCCATGAAAATTTTTTTTATAGGCGAATTCTGAGACTGGATTTATTTCTTTTTGTTAAAAAACTTCCGGGACACCCGGTGTCGAACCCAAGCGGTGGTTTGTAGAAACTAGATTCTGATGTCTGTCTTAGGGTTAGTTCTCTTTCTAACAACATACATATTTTGCATGTGGGACGCTATGTACATTTTTTGACCAATGTAGTCGCCAGTGTAATATTCCTTGGATAAGATTTCTCTTTGATCTTCAAGAAAACTTTTCTTGACATTTATAATGACTTCTTGTACAATCAATTTCTTTGGGATGTTTATCGTGTATCTCTTTTCCGCTGCGATTTATGTCCTCTCAGCCTACGGTTTTTTTAATTATTCTCTGCCAAGCTTCTTTATTTGCTTTTCTGTTTAGTTTCTTAAATAGTTTCTCTCCACTTGTCTTGATTTCTAATTCTGTTAGGTATGGCAATTTATGTTTTTTAGGCTTCAATAAAGCAGGGTCAATTGTCACCATCAAATTCGACGTATTTCTCGGATGGTTGAAACGAACTTGAGGAATCCTCAAAAGGGTCAGCATCTTGTGCATATTCAGATTCGACTTTGATCCTGCAGAGGAGATCAGCAATGGGATGGCACCGGCTACCCAAAACAACCAGTACTTGTTGCTATTTCATTATTTGAGAATAAAAAAATGTACTTTTCTTTATAGCACCTTATTTGCCAATAATCATTTACTTTGATTGGATTTTGAAAGATTCTCAACAGGCTCACTATGTTTTTGATTTCGATGTGTTCTGCTGATACTTATTATATTACCTTGAATAGCTTGATCTAAATTAACCAAAAAAAGGCGAATTTTGATATTGTCTTTCAGAAAAAGTATATCTTATGGTATCCAGCGATGACAGTTTAATATTTATCGATGGTTTAATTAATACATCACTTATAATGTTTATTGTAAACCTGTGTTCTTGCCAAGAACCTAAAAACATAACAAAATTATTCCAAGTCAACTATGTGCAATGTAATTACATAGAAGACTATAAAAATACGTTAAAAATAAAGCAGGCGAATATTACAGTTTAAACCTGCTTCCGGATTTTTATATTTAACGAGATAATAAACTGGGATGAAATAATAATGAATAATGACGACGACTTCTTTCAAATATTTTACAGACTTTTCTTTGGCACTTTCATATAGCCTGTCTAAAGAGAACCCAAGGTACACACTTTTTACTAGATAACTGACAAAATAAAGCATAAGAAACAAAATCTGAAAGATTTATATGATCTGGGTAAAAGAATGTGTAACAATGATTTTCTAGACCACTATAAACAAAAAAGGAAGAGTATAGAAAATGTTTAAAGTAGAAATTTCCGAGAACAAGTCTAAACAAATATGGGATATTGTCAAAACTGAACTTAACAAAAAAAAAAACAAACAAAGCCAATTAGTCTCATCATCGACGATCAAAAAATAACTGACGATAAGGAAGTGGCGAACAGCTGTGGAAGATATTTTGCTAAAATAGCTAAAAATAAACTCAAAGAACACTTACGAAAAAATCTATCCACCACCCCAATAATGACTGAAATGCAAAATTATTCAATATTCTTATAGCCAGCAACAGAAGAAGAGGTCGAAAATATCATTTTGAAATTAAAAAACAAAAAATCAGTCGGAGTTGATAGGATTCCAACAAATGTTCTAAAATAAATATAAATGAAATAAAGAAGCAATTAACTATGTAATAAATATTGCCTTCACAATTGGAGTATTTCCATCAGCACTAAAAACAGCCACCATAATGCCCGTGCAAAAAAAAGGGAAAAGAAACAAATATGGATAACTATAGGCCTGTGGCATTACTTACCATTTTCTCCGAAATATTTGAAAGAGCCCTATATAACAGGCTCATAGAATATTTAAATCACTTTAATTGAATTGGAAATGACCAACATGAATTCCGATCTGAGAGATCTACAGAAACTGCAGCTCTTGAACTTACTGAACTCATTCACAAAAAGCTTGAAGCTGGTCGAATGGAGATTGGGCTTTTCTTCGATCTATCCAAGGCATTTGATATACTTAATTTTCAGTTCATGGAAAGCGAACTATTAACTGAAAAAAAAAATTAATTAGGCATAAGGGGACAAGCACTCTCGCTTATAAAATAATTTTTGTTTGATCGCAAATTGCTAATAAATGTTAACAACTGCACTTCAGAAGAACATGACATAAATATAGGCATACCTCATATGCGTTTTGGCTTTCTTGATATTTATACTTTTTGTAAATGATTTGAGTGTTCTCTGGGTAACCATTAAGTTTGCTGATGATACTTCTGCTGTCATTTCTAGAGAAAATGAAGCTGATGCATTACTGAAAATTAAAGAAGTCTGTGAAAACATGAAAACCTGGTGCTCTACCAACCAGAACTCTGAACTCAGAAAAATGTTTCTGTCCACTTTCACAGCAACAATCCCAAACTAAACTTAGATGCAGCAGCCGGTGAGATTAGATTCTTGGGTACATTCCTGGATTCAAGATTCTCCTGGAAAACGCAATTAAACCATGTCTGCAAGTCGTTAGAAGGTGCCCTTTTGAAACTAAAACAAACAGTCCACATAACACACCTTAGGTATTCCTACTATCCTCTTGCCTATCATCATCTCTCGTATAATATCTTACTGTGGGAAAGGGCAGTGAACATCAGTAGAGTATTTTTATCACAACAGAGAACAGTGTGACTTATTTATGGACTCCATCCACAAGAAACATGCAACCATACTTTTAGGGCCTAAAAAATATTAACCCTAACATATATAATATATATATATATATATATATATATATATATATATATATATATATATATATATATATATATATATATATATACTTAAATGTGCAGTACATGTCTATAAAAACAAGACCAAATATAAAAAGTTACATTCAAATCCTACAAGAACCAGAGGAGAATTAGTTGTGCCAAATCATCGTACGACCCATTATGAGAAATCTCCACACTATTCCTGTATCCAGATATACACTTGACTACCTATAATACGCCGCACGTATCTGAATCTGTCAATAGTAACCTGTTTATATATATATATATGCATATATATATATATATATATATATATATATATATATATATATATATATATATACATCTTAATATCATTTCTGCGTCTTTTCATAATCCAGTGGTTCTGCGTCCATCTGTGTATATCGCGATATTTTTATGTTTTCTTTTGAGGAGAATGTTTCTGCACTTAGAACTATTAACTTTATTTAATATATATTACTATTTCCTTAAAAAACAGTTCATTTGTATTCTGCCATGATTCTGCGTTTTTGCATTTTCAAATAGTTGGACGTCCGGCATATATTTTATTTACATTATAAATTGGGAATCTTTTATGCGTCCTTGTATATTTTTCCCCAAACAACAAATGTTTTGACGTCCAGCGTGATTGCCAATTCTCTAATATTTTGAGATTGCGGAGAAATCTTAGTTACAAGTTATTGATGTATGTATGTTTAAAGCCTTTGTATTAACTACTCTTTCACGGATTGAATGACTGACTGATGAATTTTTAAAATAGTTACATTTCTGATATAAATATCATAACAATGATTTAAAAACCGCGAGTCAACAATTTTATTTGCCACTTTGGCTGCAGAATCATTCTCTTATTTTAGTTCTCATGTTAATAACATTAATATTTGAAAAACTTACTATCTACAGACTTGACAAAAATAACGTGATGCTTTCTAGAAAGTACGCTTTGTCGAAGCTTTCCTATTCGACAGTAAGTTTAGTTTACATTACCCATTGCAAACTTAATCACAAATCCATAAATTGGCTTTTAACCGAAGCCATGTTAAAGAATTGCACCTCACTTATGCAGTTTATATATGAATATGACGATTTGCCTATTTTCTACCTAAGTACATACTCAGAAGCCTCTCTTTTTTATGGAAAGTGTATACAATTTATAATGTATTGTCAAATAATTATATGTATATACAATTTGTTGGCTGAGTTTGATGAAATTCATGATGAGCGATGTTTCGGGTAAATGCCAATGGCTGAAATCTTTTTTTATTCATATTTATTTTGTATATATGTAAATTTCTATGTTCCATTTTTAAACCGATAGTCACCGTTCTCTTGAGAAGTTTTATTGTTATAACAAAAATTACGACAATAAACAGGGTGTCCGCTAACTAATGGTACACAGCATAACTACAGATTCTTTGAGTAAAAATATAGCGATTTAACCAAACTTACTCCAGTCCAAAAGTTAATAATAACAGAGATACAGGGTGTTGAAATGAAAATTCTATTTGCAATTTTTTTGGATAACTTTGGCAAAAAATAATATTTTTGCACAAAATTTGGTAACCAGGGGGTTTTCGAAGTAAGAAATCAAAATATAGTATTAATTTTTATGTAGTACGTAGGGGGCGTTCCGTACGCTATCATTATTTATTTTAATTTCCCGTAACTTTTTTGACAGTAAACTTTTGAGATTTTTTATAATCGTATCTTACTCCAAAACCTGTTCTGAGAAAAAAGTGTATACTTGCTTAACAACCCTAAGTGCAACCGTTTTTGAGAAATTTGCAAATTTCTGCGTGGGTTATGGGGCGATTTAGACGCCAGATAAAGTTGCTCAGAACTTTACAAAAACTGAGGATATGATAGACCTTGTCAAAATGAACAAATTTTCTCCTACAAAGACGTATCGAAAAATTATTCGTTCTCAAGATACAAGGTGCTGATTTTCAAAAAATATCGGGCTTTCTCAACAACTGGTATCTTTAGAACAAATAATTTTTCGGTACACCTTTGTAGAAAAAAGTTGTTAATTTTGGCAAGTTCACATCACATAATCAGTTTTTGTAAAGTTCTGAGCAACTTCATTAGGCGTCTAAGTGACCCCATAACCTGTATCGATGCAGATATTTGCAAATTTCTCAAAAACGGTTAGACTTAGCGTTATTAAGCAAGTATACCTTTTTTGCTTAAAAAAGGTTTTGGAATAAGATATAATTATAAAAACTTTCAATAGTTTATTGTCAAAAAAGTTACGGCAAATTAAAAAAAAATTATAGCGTACGGAGCGCCCCCTACGTACTACATAAAAATTAATACTATATTTTGATTTCTCACTTCGAAAACCCCCTCGTTAACGAATTTTGTGCAAAAATATTATTTTTTGCCAAAGTTATCCAAAAAAATTGGAAATAAAATTTTAACTTCAACACCCTGTATCTCTGTTATTATCAACTTTTGGACTGGAGTAAGTTTAATTAAATAGCAATATTTTTATCAAAAGAATCTGCAGTTATGCTGTGTACCATTAATTAGCGGACACCCTGTATATTTTATTTGCATACCTGAAAATTATTGCAGCTTTTTATTTTTTATGATCTATTAAAAGTAAAACAAATATTTATTGTATGTTGTATATGTAATTAAAATATGATATGTATTGCATTGCATTGGTTTCTATGTGTAAACACACCTCACATCAAATCTTATTAACACATGCAAAAATGTACTGGATCACATTTCGTTTAATTAAAGGAGATTGGAATAGAAGCTATTTAAAAGGACCTATTGATAACAAGTTTCTACACTGTTCCTTTAACATTTGTCTAAAAAGGTATGTAAACAATTATACAAAAAAACAAGCTTTATTTACTCTTAATATGCAAATACAAGTAAAGGAGAAAATATAAGAATCTCTTGGGCAAAAGATTAAAAATGAAAACAAATACATTTTTGAAAACTTAATTTAAAAGTAACTAAATATTTTGTGTGAACTAATCGATCAGTCTATTTATAATAAACAAATAATCTGGGTTAATCGTCAGCTTCCAGTTCGGCTTTCTTTGTATAAGTATTTTGGACAAATACTTTTATTTTGGTCCATGATTTATTTTTTAAAAGTTCTGGATATTTACAAGATATCACATTCTCCCTTCTTTGGAGGCCTTTTACGTTTAACGTGTTCCTTAAAGAATTCTAAAACAACTTCTTTCTGAGACGCTGTCCATGGAATCAATTCTCTTCTCTTTTTTATTTTGTTATTATCAACTCTGTTGGAGACTTCCTTTAAGTGTTTCTCCTGTTCATTGCTAGAACTATCTAGAGGACAACTTTCTATAGCATTTTCTATGACTATGTTTTTGTTTTCCAGTGCTTCGTTTTCATCTAAATCAATCTCTTCATCCATATGCAAGTCTATTTCCTCTAGAGATTTTCCCTTGTATTTGCCAGCATCACCTTTCTCCATTAGCAATAATAATTTAGCTATTTTTCCAGTTTGGAAAACGTCGTCCGGTAACCGATAAGCTTTCCTATGTACGTCCAAGGTGTGGCCCATGAACGTGGCTAATTGTTCAATAACGCTTGGCGCCATATTAAATACTTGGCTTAATGTCGCTAAGTGCTTCCGTAACCTTGTTGAAGTTAATGCTTTTGGATTTTGAGCTCCACACAATCGAGAATGCTTTTGTAAAATTTTGTATCCCACAATGGGGTGTTTAGATTTTATGTTGGGGAACAAAAATACATTATTATTCTCAAGGAAATTTGATCTGGCTTCAATTAGAAGATTCATGTGGTCTTGCATGTTCTTGCTAAACAGAACTGGAACACCTCTTCCCCTTTTACCCCTAATTACCACCCGCTTAAAATTTTTCAGTAGTATTTTTTCAGATGCTGTAACGGTCTCGGAAAACTCTTCATAGGTATTGAGAGATTTGTCTTCTACTGAAAGATATGTCGCCAATTTCATGCGTTGTAATTCACCCACTCTTTTTCTGTTTAGAAGAAATAACCGACAAAAAACTGTCTCCATTAACAAATTAAAATTTCTGGTGTCAGTCAAATTTTTTTTTAACTTTTTCTCAGCTTTATATCCCTTTTCAATGAGATAAGATCGAAATAATTTCAAATCGGCTGCCAGAGGTACCATTTTAATTTTATTCCAGGTTTTGGTGTTTAAGTCATTCCCAGCTTGACTGGATATTTCATATTTCCATGTGCTTTCTAGCAATTGCTTAAACATATTTATATTAGCCTCGACTTCCGCAGCTGATACAGTATGGTAGTTATATTTTTGCTTGACAAGATGCAAGATTGCAATATCGCAACAATCCTTCAAACTCCTACTTATGTTCATTCCGAAAGTAGGAGACAAGTATACATCATTAAGAGAATCATATTTCGCGATAATTTTTGCCCCACTTACTACTATATCCAAATACTTTGGCTGAAGCAAATCATAGAGGTTATTGATTTTTGAATCCAATTTTTGGCATTCAATTAATATTTTAGCTAATTCTCTTAATTTTCTGGAACAAATATTCACGTGATGCTGCTCTCTATGTGTGTTTAAATATCTTTTTCCAAAAGCACAAATAAGTGGATCCTTTTTTGCAGCCAGAGACACTTTATCAGCCCGCATTCTTGGAAATACTTTTACTTTTAAATCATCATGAACATGTAATTTTGGCAATAGAATATTGTGCGACTCAGTGGGGATTTTGTAACGCCTTTTGTATTTTCTGGGCAACTCTTTTTATGCTTCCACAGCAATTTCCGCGAGTAAAATCCCAGACAAAAAGGGCATGGAATATAGTTGGCTTCAGAATTATCTACGTAACTTTTGTGAACAGGCTTCAATGCAGACTCTGGGGTTTTGAGAAAATTTCCCTTTTTTCGCAAAGATGCTATCAAACGCTTTCTGTCGATAGATTTCGCAGGTAACATTTGTAGTTTTTGTACTTGAAGTTCTTGAGAATGGTTTCGTAATATATGCCTGGCAAAATTTTGGACTTCACTTTCACAAAAATAACAGAAGTCTGGACAGCGTTTAACCTTGGTTTGAAATATTTTTGTTTTATCCTTTTCTTGTTTTGCGAACGTGGTAGTGCTTGCAACATCTGTATCCTAAAAATTGTGTTTCAATAATTATATTTATTTTATTTTAATTCAGTACTGTTACCTGAGAGATTATGGGTGCCGTTTCAGAAAAGTTTGTTAATGTATCTGATGAGGTCTGAAAATAATAAAAACAATTTATTACAACTTATGTATACCCACACTAAAATATCGTCATATATCTACTACATTACACTGTATTGTGGCACGAGCATGGAGTATATAAACAACCGCACATTCTCGCCACAAACCCATTTGGGTTTGTGGCGTAGATGTAGTACAAAACCTATTTATATTATAAAACAACGTGGCCGCAATGCTTTAAAGGATGCGTAGATTTTTTTTTTGAAGTTTGGATTTATAGTGGTGGTTCTGATTAAATATATTTTGCTTTGATTTTTTCTAAAAACAGTGGAAAGCTCATATCTCGATAAAAATAATTTTAAAGTCTTCTATAAAAAGCCGATGATGTAAAAATGGAGCCTAAACTAAACATTTATTTTTTAAGTAAATATTATGCAATTTGTACATTGAGGTCGTATAGCGTATAGAAGTATAGAAGTAATATCGTATCAAATGTATAATACTAACTGTAACTAGTGAGCTTTGCACAGCAGTATCTACTTGGACGTTTATTTTTGGTGGTCTGTCATCATATCGGTCAACTGCAATATTGTAGCTTATTTCATGTAGTTGCTGTAAAAAAGAATATTTTTGTTATCAACATTTGAAAATGAATTACTGTTCGTATAGGTTTTAAACAATTGAAAACTATTATTCATGCTATGACAGCAACCCATCAATAAATAACCAAAACGTTGTCCCATAACACCATTATATACATTATTTAATAATTTTTAAAATAAAAAAATATATAAAATAATATCGACGGTTTTGACAAATGCGGTAGTTGTTCCGCAGTTGTTATTGTGAACATAAACCAAGAATAACTAAATTCCTGCCTGGCTCTACAAATGTCTAAACAGCCAACTCTAGTCGAGTGGTTACCCTTCTATGAGTTTTAAGTAAGTTTAGTAAATAATTAAAATATTTTGTCACATGTCAGTATAAAAAATGTGCGTCTAACTCTAAATATAATTTTTACCTCACCAAATAACGAGTCGCCATCACTATCTGTTGGATAGAATGTGGGATCTTCCAAACTACCGGATATTATGCTACTCTCATCATCTGAATTTGATGCACCTAAAATTACAAACAAATAAAAACTACTGTCACCAATGGACTTAAAAAAAAGAACGAAGTGTAGAACTCTAAAGCGTAATTTTGAAAAATTCCCATATATACTGATTTTTGCGTTTTGCTTCTATTACTTACTTTCAGGATGTGAGTGCTCTGTGAGACCATTTTCAGAATTTTCTTTTTGCGGATTTAACAAAACGTCTTGATAAATTATAATTTTCCTATTTTCTTCTGCGGCTTCGTTAAAGGTAAGAGATTTTAAAGTTACATAGGTGTTGGGTACATCTAAAATGAACATTAAAATAGTTAAAATACTTTTTAAAATAAAAGACTGGGGCGTACCCATATTTGGCACTGCGCCAGAGATTACAAGAACATCTAGCTTTTATCGAAAGCGTACAGATATAACAAAACCGATTTTGCAATTTAAGGTGATCGTTTTGCTATTAGTTTTTGAAATTATCACGAAATACATATTATTAGATAATAACGTAACGAAATTACCTGGTAGTTTTTGATCGCTTTGATTGAGATTTCTCACCATATCAACCAGTTTGCGGCTCCTCGACGACATATCTACCCTAAGTAAGTATACAAAATTAGGTCTTGTGATATAAGAAAGTTTACCTATCTATAGGGTTTGCTAAGGGACAAATACATTAAAGCTGGTAAAATTACCTTGAATCTTATAGCTTACGCAGGGGTGTCTCACTGTCTCTGTATGTTTTCCTCGAAATCACTCCAAAATCACGCGCTCGAAATCAGGAAATCATATAAGAAACGTCCAGAATCATGGCGGAAATAATAAATATAATTTCCACTTTATAAAGTAATTACCTACTACAACAAAGAAATAATCGTTTGGCAACCTTGAACATAATGCACAGCGGACGTTTTCTTCCCACTTTAATCCCACTAAAATCAAAGGGTTTTGCCGAATGTGGAAACATATAATTTTTAAGATGTACCTATCCATATTTAATAATTTTTTGCACTTTTTCTTATAATAGGTAGGTTAAAAGCAAATTAGTTTTCTTTATGTTATGCTTATAGATTTCATAAAACTATTATGCTTATAGATTTCATAAAGCTAAAATCATGTATATGAATTGTTAGCACGTATATTTTGATTTCACCTAGGCAGTATCTTTGCTTTTAAGTAGGTAGTGTAAAATAATTTTTTGTATAATACCTAAATTACACTGTTCATGGAACTCTGGATTTAATTTTTTGTTTGTTAATTTGTCATTTAGCAATAAAATGTCTTAAGGCGATGCCCGCTACTGCATTGTTTAATTAGTTTCAAGGATAAAACGTCAGATTAACTGGGATTTTTAAAGCTCATATATAATTTTTAGTCATCAGTTACCATTAAAAAAAATAAAATGATTTCAAATAAAGCAGGCAAATTTTCGCATTTATGCCGATATGACTATATGTAAATCTATATCTGAGGGTATTTACAGTGTACTTTATGACTTTTAATACAGTTTAAAAAAATGACTCTTACCTATTCCAAAGACATTACTGAAAAATTGGCATCTGGGGTATATAAGAGTGTATATCACCAATTTTTAGTAAATGTTTCAAACTGAAGATGTCAACATGACATTTAACATTTTTATACAAATCGGTATCTGAGAATAATTATTTAATGGTGTCTTGTAAATGTAAATAACATTTTTTACATGTGTTCTTTTTGTAGCTCCAAAACTATTATAATGCGCACATAATAAATGGCGAATGTTAAAATATACAGGGTGTCATAAAGTTGGGTAAAATATTTCAATGGAATACTCTTTAATACAGTTTGTTTAAAATAAGCAGGCAGAAAAACTGTGAGTTTTTGCGAGAAATTTATAATAGCCTTATAAAAGCATTAAAACAGATTTTAAAAATATAATGTTTATGAAAACATTTTTACCTTTTAATGCCCAAAAAATAGTCATTTAAATTCCGTCACCCCAGATGTAAATAAAATGTTGATTTAGAAAAATGGTTAGAACAACTGCTTAGAAGTGAAAATATTATCCTATAATAACAAAAGTACAGTTGCCTGTATACAGCTCATGCCATTGAAGATCTAGTGATTTCCGAAATCTCTGTACGTTTTTTTTCGAAGTGAGACTCCCCTCGGCTCTACGTATACATAATAAAAACTTGCCAATATGAGCAAATGATATCTGTTTTAATTGATATTTGATAGCATTATCATCTAACTTTAAAAATAATCCATGGGTATGAGGGTGCGATAACGTTTCAATCGAACGTTCCGAATTATATCAACAATTTCTTACTTATTGTTAAAACCTTAGTGATGAACATTTATTAGAAATAAATAAAAAGACACACATTACGTATAACATAAATACAACAAAACGCCGAAGTCGCAAAGAGCAGGCATCTTATTACCAACGCATCGAACTAAAGTTATAACAATCATCTGGAACATACAATGCCTAAAAAAATGCTCGTAGCTGAATACAATAAAACTCCACTAAAAATAACATAATTGATTTGGATTATTGAGAATTGCGCGGGATTTCTTTTTACAACACTCGATATATAACCTAAAAATCATGAAAACCTTTCCAAATTAACCCTTGATACAACTGGATACAACTTTACTTAGCTTAACACAAATTAATATTATCTAAAATAGTTACTTACCATGTACTAAAACACTTTGTTCACATTAAATTAAAACTAACGAACACCATAAACAAAAAACATCTAAATCGAACCTATTCAATAGTAACTACCGAAATTTATTCCATATTAGCATCTATTTTCTATTTGCTAAGCGCTGTTGTCAGCTTGTAGGCCGCAGAATCATCTTAAAATGGATACATATATACATCGCAACAATATACACGAGCAATGATGGCGCTATCTGATGTTAAAAAGTATGAACTTCTCTCCAAGTATTGTTTTCCATTTTGGCGTTGATTCTGCGTCCGCCAAGAAAAATTTAACATTATCTTTGCCAAATATGCGTTTGATTGCAGTATTTTTTTTTACGCTTTTCATTCAAGGTCGTCAGTAGTTTCGTTTCAGATTTTTAGAGGCCTCTCATGACATTCCCAATTTGGTTACAAGGAGATTATGTTTCTGCGTCCGTATATGGACGTTGAAAGTTGGTGGACGTACAAATATATGGAAATTTAATATGTACGGACGCGGAAATAATAATGAGATATATATATATATATATATATATATATATATATATATATATATATATATATATATATATATATATATATATATATATATATATATATATATATATATATATATATATATATATATATATATATATATATATATATATATATATATATATATATATATATATATATATATATATATATATATATATATATATATATATATATATATATATATATATATATATATATATATATATATATATATATATATATATATATATATATATATATATATATATATATATATATGCATTGTACCTAATTACCAATGAGTAATGCACCGTTTCCATAGATACTTGCATTTTTTCCATAGCCTCGGATTCATGCGCCAAACTTTAACAAAGTAGAGGAAGCATCAACAGTTGGTAGATTTAAAGATGTATTAAAACAATTTTTGTATAAAACGAGTTCCTCTATCCACAAAACAAACCACGACTGTGACGACGTTCTGTTTTAAAAAATGTTTTGCTATTACTTGTATAATATATAATTTTAATTGTTGCTTTTAATATTTAATGCTAGTAAGGTTTTATTTTTATGTATTTTGACCTTACTATGACATGTAATGTGATTTATTAAGACAAGTAAAATGAATTGAATTGAATTCAATCTTATTTCACGTATCTACATAAATTCTTAGTATGCCCACACCTCAAGCCTGAAAAGCACTGAGATGAGAAATGTTTACATACTGAGGTATCTTGATTCCCGCAAAGGTGAACAGGACCTACCATTGGCATAAAATCCCCATTTTCCTCCCATATATATATATATATATATATATATATATATATATATATATATATATATATATATATATATATATATATATATATATATATATATATATATATATATATATGTATATATATATATATATATATATATATATATATATATATATATATTTATATATATAGACATATATACGGTTATTATGAAGCGCAATCTACAAAGTTTTGCGTGAATTTAACTCTAAACGTCAGTGTAACCCATTAGACCCCCCCTGCAAATTTTCTGCAAGACTTCACAATAATCCATTTATCTCGATAAAAATACGGAATAGTTCATACAGATGGCCTGTATGTGGCGCTGGCTTGCAACTTTATATACCCATAATAAATAAAGATTTGGTACGGTTTCAATGTAGCCCGTTGCCGGTCCGCTCCACGTGCGCTTAGAAGGTCATTTAGGTGATACAATCAAGTTATCACAACAGTTTGTTTATTATTTCATTTGACGCTTTACGTATCGCTGATAAAATTATGGCACTCGATAATGTGATGCATTCTTTAATTCTGTGTTCTTGCCAAAAACCTAAAAACATAACAAAATTATTCCTTCCTTCCTTTAATTTGTGGAAATGTAATATTAATTACCGAACATGGTTCTAAATTTACATAATACAACAAATACATTTTTGGAAACTTTTTTAAAAAAATATTATTTATTGAAAGTTGTAGAAAATGTGATATATACAGAGTGAGTCACCATATTTTGATTCCCACCTGCAACCGTAATTACAGGTGATAGGTAAATAGGTGTAAATACAAAAGTTGTAGCGTTTTATTTTGAACTACTAGATTTTTTGATCAGATTGAACAAATAAGCAGGGCAAAGTAGAAACATACCGGGTGATTCTTAAAGGTGGCGCACCCCTAGAACTTGTTATTTTGTAAGTTAACTTAATGTCATTTGGTGTACTTATATAATATATAGATTTACATTTTATGACATATCCACTTGTTTTGCTTCACTTCCGTTTTGTTCGGAAATGACCTTAACATTTGATTTTTAAATATGACAACCTGTATATTTTTGCTTATTTCGTTAGAAAATGAGATTCTGAGTATATTGACATATCATGTATCAATATTTGACAAATCTATTCATTCTTATTTAAAATTTAATTTTTCATTTTTGATATTTTTATGTGAGTTAAAATAATTATGGAGTGTGTAGTATCAAAACTAAATAGACAAAATCTGATTTTCTTTCTTTTAAACGCGTATAAAATCGATTTCAGTATCAACTGAGCTAAATTTGTATTTCTCCCGTATTAATTGGTCCAAAATATACTGATTTTAGGGATTCATGGCACTCTAGATTGACAAAACGAAGTATCATTATACTCAGAATGTTATTTTCCAACGCAATAAGCAAAACTATATAGGGTGTCCCATTTAAATATCGAAAGTTATGGTCATTTCCCATCAAACCGAAAGTGACACAAACCAATTAGATATGTCAAAAATATAAACCTATGTCTTATATAAATACACCAAATTTCATTAAGTTAACTAAACAAATAAAAAAGTCACAGGGGTGCGCCCCTTCTAAGAATCACCCTGTATATTGTATGTATAAGTACTTTTTTAATGAAAACGAAATATTTTCTTTAAAATTCTTAAGGTACTTGCTTTTCTGATTTATGTAAAATGTGTTAATGTTTCTTCTAAACGGTGTGGTAATATTTGCAGTTTAGTTATTTAAATGCTTATTCGGGTGTCAATATGTGTTCTAATAGGAAAATCAAGGTTAAATGTATTTAGAAAATATGACCTCAATTTTCCTTACTTTTGATGTTATACTTATTTTCACAGTAGTTAACATTGATTTACCTATCAGGACACATTCTGACATCTAAATAAATCTTCAAATAACTGAACAGCCACTACGAGGGGGGTTCAAGACGCCCACGGTACGCTGTATTTAGGCCTTTGAGCCTTCGTGGTGTGCCCAAAAAAAAATAAAATTGCTCAAAAAATTAGTCATCTCAACAAATTTTTTCGTCATTTTTAGGATACCGTATCGCGGAAAAAAAGATTAAAAAAATTCTGAAAGGCCATTATTTATTTAATGAATAGTCTCGAGTGGACTTTGGTTAAAATATTTTTTTCTACGCTCAAGTATATAAACACCCCAGTAAAATTATTGTTTTGGAACCGATTTTAAAAAACATTGCTGAATAGTTCTCGACAATCACTATTTGGTCATAAAAAAATTACTAAATTCTTGGAGGCGGTCTCGGGGGGCCACTAAAAAAAATAATTAAAAAAAGTTGTAAATTGACATGGAGGGGTTTTAATGGTCCTCATTAAGAATTTCTAGTCGATTTTTTTTTAAATATCCTAATATCATTTTCAGAAATTTGGCCCCCGAGTCAGCCCCCAAGAATTTAGTTAATTAATGACTAAATAGTGTTTATCAAGACATATTTAACAAAAAAAATTTTTTTTAAATCGGTTACAATATAATAATTTCACAGGGGTGGAGGCACCTTAACGCGAACATCCCGTATGTTTGCAAATCTATTTCTTTGCTATAAAGGCCATACAATTAAAAAATTACAGTGGAGAGCGGTGGAAATTCGATGTCTTATGTTTCTGCTTCTGGGCGTGGAACCCATACGTTTTATATATTTTACATGTTTTTCCGTTTAAATTAAATAATTATAAAGCATTGTATTTTCACACTTTGAATTTTATGAGAGTATTTAAAATCTCTCGATAAAATATCATAAACATTATAAAAATAAATAATTTAGACTTGGTGTGGGTCCCATGTCCAGAACCAGTGATATAAGACGTAGAAATTCCACCGCACGCTCCTGAAAAAATATATAAGCAAGTTTTTAATGACTTTTCCAAATTTGCTGGGTAATCTTCCGTGCCTACTTTTCAAAGAAAATGTCAAATTTAAAAAAATCAATATGGCGTTGACTTATATCTTTAAATACACACATTTAATACTACCTACAGGACACACAAAATCGCAATGACGTATTGCACTTATTCAAATAAATATTTGGTTTTACTTGCTAGCAATTTCCTACCAAATTAATAGTTAAAATTTACATTTTTTTAGTTCATCATCCACTAGTGAATGGCGCATTCCTCCCGCTGTCATTGACAATATCGATATAGCGTACCAGGCGATGCTTCACAACTGTCCTGATGAATTGGTTCTTGACGATTGTTGTCTAACATCTGCCAAAATGAAGTGCTGGTCATTGATCTATTTTGGCAATAAAATGTCGCGACCTTGCAAAGAACGCCTAGAAAAATATTGGAATCATTTTGAAATGTTTTTGGTAACAGCTCATGCTAAAATAGTGTCATTTGGTGTGTTAGCAAGTGATGACTGCCCACCAAAGTATCAACTCATGATTCATTGTGATGCCTATGAAGAAATAACTAAAAGCTAGATATAATGCAACGTGGGAAGGTGCAACGAGAATGGGGTGGACGATTGTGACTAAACGATAAGATATAAACAAAAATTAGATTTTCGGATTTCGAAAGTCTGTAAAATCTATACCTTTTACGCAGAACGGATTGAACATTCCTATCGTAGTTTGTATGGTCTTTTTTATGGTATCAAATTCCTGTTTACTGGGAAGATACAATTTTTCTATAATTTTGGGAAAAAAATCAAGATTTTTTAATCTTTACTTACACCCAAAATTTATGCCATCAGAAATGCCATACAGAACTCAGATAGGAATGTGCAATACGTTTTACTCTAAGTTAAACGGTATTGATTTAACAGCGTTTCAAAATCTGAAAATCTCAATTTTCAAACTTCAAAATTAACAAGAAACTACCTTTGAATAATAATATATTGTTCTATAAGGAACTGAAGTGTCATTTTTGTGACAGAGCTGTAGTTTGACGGACAGCGCTAGCGAGTCCGGCAATTAAAGAGCGCCAAAAAAAATCACTTCAGCTGGGAATAAAACATGCTACTTTTTTTTCAAACGTCGAAAATAGGTTGAAAGTTAATAATTGACTGGTTTTTATTTATTTTCCGACTATTTTACTATCCGACTATTGTACTTTGATAGTGACAATTAGTACAAATCAACAAACGTGCCTTGTTAAAAAACAAACGAGCGCTGGCGGCGTAAAGTGGCACTAATCGCTGGCAGAGGTAAAAGTTAATTTCTACCTTTTTTAAATCACAACACAAACACAAAGCGAGTGTTTTGCGTTTGTTTTCAGTTACGAAATTACCTGATGATTTACAGAGGTTTGAAAATAAAACTCTTTTTTGTATCTCTTATGGTTTAATCACAATCGCCCACCTCATCCTTGTTGCACCACCCTGTATTTATAGAATTGATGGAGTGCGCCGAAAAAACTTAAATAGTTGGGAGCTTCCGCTGCCAAATTCAAGAATTCTGTAAATCGCTTCATCCTTTCTATATTTTTTATGCCATTATATACCTAATTGCAATTTGCATATTATATAAAATTTTTGCCTTGCATTATATGCAATTATATGTAGTACAATTTGTCTACCGGGTGATTCTTAGAGGTGGCGCACCCCTAGAACTTCTGTATTTTGTAAGTTAACTTAATGAAATTTGGTGTACTTATAGAAGACATAGATCTACATTTTTGACATATCAACTTGTGTTGTATAACTTCCGGTTTGACCGGAAATGACCCTAACTTGCTATTGTTAAATGGGCCACTCTGTATATTTTTGTTCATTTCGTTAGAAAATGACATTTTGAGTATAATGACACTTCATTTGTCAATATTTGATAGATCAATATATTTTTATTTAAAAATTTATTTTGCAATCTAGAGGGCCATGATTCACGGAAATCGGTTTATTTTGGTATTAAAATGTTCGGAAGGACTTTTACAAAAACCTCGTGTGCCACCCGCTGTTCATTTTAAAACATCAAGTAAATACAAAAAAAACTGATTTTGTTTCTTTTAAACGCGTATAAAATGTATTTCAGGCGCGACTGAGCTATAAGGTTGTATTTTTCCCATATTAATCGATTCAAAATAAGGACAAGTTTTTAAATTCATCGATGTAGCCATTAATGAGTAATGGATCCTTGTTTAGCCAATGGAAAATGACAATGACAGCATGAATGCGCACCAGCGATCGATGAATTTAAAAACTTGCCCTCGATTTTAATGATTCATAGCACTTTAGATTGAAAAATACATTTTTAAATAAAAATAAATGGATCTATCAAATATTGACAAATGAGGTGTCATTATACTCAGAATATTATTTTCTAATGAATTAAGCAAAAATATACAGGGTGTTCCATTTAAAAATCGATAGTTAGGGTCATTTCCAGTCAAAAAATGTAGATCTAGGTCTTATATAAGTACAAGAAATTTCATTTAGTTAACTTACAAAATAAAAAAGTTATGGTGGTGCGCCACCTCGAAGAATCACTCGGTGTAATACTTATTGATATATGGATATGTTTGGTTTGGTTTGATGCTTATAAATTACATTATAAAATTTTTGGCTTGTGGATAATAAAATTTTTAATGATCATAATATTCTTTTTTTTCTTCCCTCGCACACTTTGAATCAAATAGAAAATATAAATGAAAATAAGGTATACCTGTAACCCTATAGAAACATGAAAGCAATGAAAGAGGTAAAACATAGGAAAGCAAGGAAAGCAAAGCAAGATTGTAAAACTAGTAATTTATTTATAAAAAAAAATAATTCAAGTCAATTTAGAAAGCAATACTTTCTTATTTAACTTACAATCCTAATTTTTTTATTCAACACGGTAAGCGAGATAACATAAAATTAATAAAATAGAATAATACTGGGAAAAAAGTTAGGCAAAAAGTTATAATGAATTTTTGCTTATTTTATTATTTACGACAATTGTAAACAAAAGCTTTTAATTTTACCCAATCAGTTTTTTCACGTATTTTTTTATGTTTATTAAAAAACTTTTCTACTTCAAATTTTCTGGGCGCTTTTCTCTTTTTAATATGTTCTTTAAAATATTCCTTGACTAATATTTTGTCCTCGGCAGTACATCTCTTTCTTATGATTTTCTTTTTTCCAATATTCCCTTCATTTTCTGCACCATCGTTTCCTGTAAAAATTACGAAATAAAATAATTACATCTTATCTATCGTAATTAATATTATAGTACTTACCATTATCCCTTTCCTCGACTGATTCCTCAGTATATACGTTTTCCTGACCTTTCTTTTTCTTACTATTATCTTTTTCCTCAAATGATTCCTCATCACTGTTTTGTCTTTTCTCAACTTATTCTTCATTATAAATGTTTTTCTGGCCTTTCTTCTTAATTAATTTTCTTGCTGTAATAAAATGACAATAATCTTGACAAAATATTTTTCAGTGTTTCTTTGGGTCATTTAGTATCTGGACTCACTTTTATTTTCACATTCATTTTCAGAATCTCACTCATCCAAATCATCATTTCATTGCTATTAAGAGTTTTCGATACTTTTGCTGTTTGAAATACATCCTGCGGAAGCCTACGGTTTTAAATATTAAAAATATGAATATAACAATTTCAAAAAGTTAATCGAAATATCAAAAAAAAACTACACAAACCTCGTATAGCATGAATGTTTTATTAGATACGGAAAACTAGAACGAAAATCAATTAAATTTAAAGATTGCCTCATACCCCAATTCTAAAAGGTCAAATGTTACCACCCCTTTGTTTTAATTTAAAATAAATGTGTCATTGATTGGCATTTATCTACTCAAAAACATTTTAATTGTTTTCCAATTAAAATAGATCTTTTTTATCAAAATTATATAAAATTTGAATAAAAAAAACTCCGTCTTTTACACAAATCAATTCAAATTGTTTTCGGGTCAATAAATGCTACTTCATGAAACCTTTATTTTCTGATATTACGAAGGGAAGGGAGCCATTTGAAATTTTTAAGTTGGGGTCTGAGGCATCTACTACCTCTTGATTAAAACACTTTTTGTGATTCCCTGAACGATGTCTAAATACGGTTATACATTTATACAGGGTACTTTGAGAATATGTAGCGAAACTTTAGGAGGTGATTTGGTACACCAAAATAATGGCTGTAAGTCATATAGAAAAAATCAAGGATTCACCAGTTACTACCACCAAAGTTTAGTTTTTATTTTACAGATAGTTACAAAGATCAAACTAATATTTGGCTAGAGGTCTGTTGGCCTAGAATGAAAAAACTATTTTTCCTCTAAATTTTTTATGTGCCCATTATGCACCTCGATTCACCATTTTAAACGCTAAGTAGACGGCTCTGAAAGAGCTGCTCTTCATTGAAATCGCTAAACCTAATTGTTTCGTCATAAATGAACTTTATTTTTTTTATATCAAAGAATTAAGTATGCAATTCAAAAATAAAGAACTTGACGTTTCGATTTTTTGTATGCCAAATCAACTCTTCGTTTCGCTATACATTTTTGAAACTCCCTGATTTATTACTGAATCACTTATTTCCACTACTTTCGAAAATGAAATTTTTATAACTAAATATTATATACTGCCAGTTTGTATGCAATAAATTCAGTAAATCAAACACCTTTCTTTTTTTGCAAAAAAGCACGCTGATATAATTTTATTTTATTTTTATGCATATTTTCATATTATTAGATTTTCGGATTTGACAAAGAATTCAATTGTTTTCGAAATATTGACTTAAAATTTGACATTTTGGACGTTTTAGTTGTAAAATCCAAACGGTTTGATTTGGAGTAAACGGACTGCAATTTTCGCCTTAGTTTTTAATTATCGCATGAGATTTTCAACTTTCAAAACTAAGATAGAAAAATGCAACCTGCTTTGGTGCAAATCAAATATTTGGATTATATAGGTAGTTAAATTGTCCAAAATGTCAAATTTCAAGCGTCAATATTTCAAAAATACCTAATTCAATTTAAACATAGAACATGCGACATAAAATATCATTGGAATTCTTTGTAGACCCGTAAATATAATAATATACAGGGTATGTCATTAAAAAAAGTTGACAGTCGAATTCCTTTTGTGAGTCACCCTATATACACTTCCAAATAAAATGAAAATATGCATACAAATAAAATAAAATGTGTTAAAGGTGTCCGCATTTTTAAAAAAAAAAATATATATATATTTCATTTACTGAATTTATTCCATGTTGCATGTTGCCGACTCGCACTGATGAAAACAAACGCCACATGTTTCTAAATAAAAGCTCTTCAAAAATATTTTTGTTATGCATATACATATGTATAGATAGGTTCCTGCAGTATTACGTTCAGCAATCCTAGGTTGCATAACAAATGAGATGAATATCATTAAAGTACAAACGTTAGTTATAAACGACGGTGTATTTCAGAAAAATATATTTAACTATTCAGGACCTCCCCAAAAAGTGTGACGTTACAAGGATCTTGTTTAATAGGGCAAGCTGTATTTGAACTCATTTTTCAATACTACGTAAAATTCCAAATTTACTTTATTTGTGTTTATGAATTAGGAATAATTGAATATCGGCATTTTAGCCATTTTGATATTTATGTGGCAAGCAAATCGTCAGATATGGATCAAAATAAATCTTCCTTTTTTATTATTTTCTTCAATGGCTGTTATTCACTTTTTTAATATCTAGTTGTTCTCTGCTACAGCGCCACAAACTAGTCAAAATGCAGATTCTCCACTGTTACTAGCTCTGAAAAGTCCGAAAGTATTAATTAAAGGGATATAATCACAAGATCAAACGAACTTACCTAAGTGATGTTCGATCTTGATTATATGAAGGCCTCGTAGAAGTAAATAAGAGTATTATGTAGTACCTCCGCTTGCGGCATTATCGATCACTAAGTTCAAAGTCCAAATTTCTCACCCTGGCTCCCGACCCGTCCCGCGTACGTGCTTCAGTCATTTTTAAAGTATACTTTGTTGCAACCTATATCGGGTTAAGGGAGGGTTGGGACCTTATTTACTTCAACGAGGCCTTCATATAATCAAGATCGAACATCACTTAGGTAAGTTCGTTTGATCTTGTGATTATATTCCGGCCTCGTTTCGTAAATAAGAGTATTATGTAGTTGTTTAGAGTCTGTTGCAACAAATAAACACGTATTTCCAATAGATAAGTAAATTTATTAACATGTTATATTGAATAAAGTTAACAGTCCAGAAAAATAACCATTATTAACGAAACTAAGATAAAAGTAAAAACCTACAGTAATTAAAAAATACAAAATACCTAGCTACGCATTATTATAAAACTAATATTTATGATTTATGTAACATAATAAATCCAATCTAATAATAGTACTAATATTAATCAAAATACCTATGTACTGAGTACCGTTTTTGCAAAGGTTCTGTCTGAAATTACAGGTCTATTATATACGGTAGTGAACATCCTGGAATTACTTGACCAGCCTGCAGCCCTTCTAATAGTGTCATAATTTAATCCTTTCCTATTAGCAGCTGATACAGCAGCGTGTTTTATACTATAGCCTGTGAATTTATTTATATCAATACCGCTTTTACCCAAAATAATCTTAATCCAACGACTAAGCGTTTGCGTAGAAGCTTTATGAAAAGGTTTCTTAGTTGTTATAAACAGACAATTTTCTGTTTCTCTAAGTGTCTTAGTTTTATCTAGGTAAGCCAAAAGGGTCTGGGCTACACAAATATCTGGCTCAGATTTTAAAAAGGGTAACAATAACATAGGCTAAGGTTTATTTCTAGCTGATGTTTTAATTCTTTTTGGCACCGCAATCTGAATTACATCGTTATTTCTATGAATGAAGGAAATTTCTATTAGGGCAAGGGTTTGAAGGCGTTGACCTGTTGCAAGTGCCAATAAAGTTACACATTTTTGAGTAAGAACTTCAAGGCTAATTTCGGAATTTTTTAGTTGTTTAAGGTAACTTAGGACAACACAGGGGTCCCAAGTATTTTCATATTTGGGTAAGCCAGGCCTTAACATGTAAGTTCCCTTAAAAAATCGTGGTATTCTAAAATCCTGAGCTAAATTAGGACCAGCTATTTGCGCTATAGCTGATCTGTACGAATTTAAGGAACTATATGAAGCCCCATTGTTAAACTGCACGGTTAAAAATTCTAGAACGTTCACTACACTTACAACAAATGGGTTGACATTTTTGGAGGAACAAAATTCCCACCAGAGCCTCAAACCGCAATTATATTGCTTTAACGTTGCTTCTGAAATTGAAGCCATGCAGATTTCTAAGGACTCGTTTGGAACTTGACCACGCAAGAGAGCTTCCCTGATAACTTGCCGGCAATTAGGGAAAGGTTGTCCGATAAGGGGTGCGGGATGCTGACAAAAGAAAGTAAGGTCAATTCAGGTGAAAATACTGCAGGTGGGCCTACCAATAAAGACATAAACAGTGGGTGCCATGGTTGCGTAGTCCAGTCTGACACCACCATAATACCCTCTGCCTTGTCTTGAACGATCTTTTGGAGTGCTCTTAAAACAACAGAGAAGGGGGGAAACGCATAAAAATAACATTTGTTCCAATTTTGTGTGAAAGCATCTACTACGATGGCATCCGGATCTCGAAACCATGATACATATTTGGAGCATTTTTTATTAATGCGGCTAGCGAAAAGATCAATTTCCGGGTTCCCAAAGGATTTAACTATTTTTTTATATGCTTTATCAGAGAGAGCCCACTCTGTGTCTCTATGTAGAATTCGCGATGCTTTATCCGCATCTACATTGTTTTCAGATTTAATATATGAACCAAATATGTATATGTTCCTGCTTTCGCACCACTGCCAAATTATACGAGGGAGATTATTTAATTTCGGAAATTTTACGCTCCCCATGCGATTTATATAAGCAATAGCAGTGGTGTTGTCTACTCTACATAAAATGGAGCTATTAAATAAATTTTTAGCAAAACATTTAAGTCCGAAAAATACAGCAAGTAGTTCCAAATAATTAATGTGGTGACTCTTCTCCCCATTGGACCAAAACCCACTTGAACTAATGTTATTACAGTAAATACCCCACCCCGTATTTGACGCATCCGTAAAAATTTCCAAAACAAATTCCTTCTCTCTTATTGAATTTATATTAACTGGTAAGTTTTTTATCCACCAGCAAATATCTGGCATTAATTTATTAGAAATTTGCATAACCGCATTATAATTTCCATTGTTTTTTCTTAGGGCTAAATACTTTTCCCGCTCAAACAATTTGGTATACAAATAACCATATTTTATAGCCTTACATGTTGAAACTAATGTGCCTAACAGTTTTGCAAAATCCCTTATTTTAAACGTTTTTCCACTTTTAATTTTTAGTAAAACATTCCTTAGTTTCTCCCGTTTATCGTATGGTAACGAAATTGTCATGCCTAGAGAATTAT
The DNA here is from genome assembly GCA_030620095.1 of Kuschelorhynchus macadamiae. Classification (NCBI taxonomy): domain Eukaryota; kingdom Metazoa; phylum Arthropoda; class Insecta; order Coleoptera; family Curculionidae; genus Kuschelorhynchus; species Kuschelorhynchus macadamiae. The sequence goes on from JAUTXW010005441.1 coordinate 698,255, forward strand.
ATTCAAATCCTAAATAAATACACACGTTTTTAGGTATTAGGCTACTTTTTTTAAAGTTAATTATAAACCCTAAAAATTGCAAAAGACGTATTGTTTCCAAGACATTCTGTAGACATTCATTATATGATTTACCCAGTAATAAAAAATCGTCTAAATAAACTACGGAACAATACCCTTTTTTCCGTAAATAAGCAACAATAGGCTTTATTATCTTAGTAAACAATCTAGGAGCACAATTTATTCCAAAACATAAACAATTATATTCATAAAAACAGTTATCAAAACGGAATCTTAAATATTTTCTATAATGCTGATGAATCGGTATTAAAAAATATGCGTCTTTCAAATCCACCTTAGCCATAAAACAACCTGGTGTAATCAGGCGCGCAACTGTTTTATGGTCTTCCAACTTAAAGTGGTCAGCTTTTATAAATTCATTTAAACGTTTGAGATTAATAATAAACCGTAACGAACCGTCTGGCTTGGGGGTGGTAAAAATGTTTGAAATAAATTGACCCTCTATCGGGTTGACTTTAGATATAGCTCCTTTCTGAATTAGTTGTGTCACCTCTTTATTAATTATTTTCCGCTCTTTATCAGACCATTGGGGTTCTTTAGGAACGACTTTTTGACATGGCTTTGATAAAAATGGGATTTTATAGCCATTTAACCAAGAAAAAATATGCTTATTGTTAGTGACTTTTTCCCATCGGGGAGTAAATTTTTTAAGTCTGCCTGCAACAATGCCTACCTCTAATGCCGAGGATGTTTTGACCAATTCCCGTACTTCTCTCTGTCTGTCTGTCTCTCCCGAACCTGTTGCCTGGATTGTTGAATCCTCTTGTAGTTCTGCCTCCTGGGAGCTGCTTGGTAGCGTCCATCCTGTCGTGCTCCTACACGCTGTTTGTGATAGGATGGACTCCTGGAGTTTAAAGAGGCTCTAGCAGTCCCCGGTCTCTTATTGAAGGGCTTGGAATTTTTAAGTTGCTGAGATGATACTTGGAGGCTTTTTGCTGTTTTCAACCTCTCTTCCAAGTTTTCTCCAAACAGCCACTCGTCAATTGAAGAGTCCAAGAGGGTTTCCTTCAGATCTTTATTCAAATTCATGGAAACAAGATTTCTTCTGGAAATGGTTTCCAGATTATGAATGTCTGAAAGAAGACGACCCGCATCACTTAGTTGTTCAATATGATGCTTATTTCCCCCATTTTCTTCTTTGAGTAAGTCCGTTATAACTAGACCAATGGCAGATAAACATGAACCAATTTGAGCTTGTAAATTACTTAGGCGATTGTCCCTAGCTTGTATAGCTTCAGTTGTTGCCTCTTTAACGACAGGATTTTGCTTCAGTGCACGCAAAACCATACCATTTTCGGGACAGGGGTACTTATTTAATATTCCTTGACGTTTATCAGGATCTAAACCCTTCTTGGCAATATTTATCCAAATATTTACTACTTCCTGCTGGATAGGTGGGCCATAATCCTTACTATTATCTCCTTCATCTCCTATTATGGACAATATTTCTGGATTTAAGGAACCGCTCGCCTGATTGTCAAGGTTTTCAGTTTGTGTCAAATCAGTGACACATTGCCCTGTAACAAAATAGGCCAATATAAATTTTGTTATCCCCACAGACTAATAATTTCCTGTTTTCCCAAACAGGCTAAAATAGTCTACTGTTATCATCTCAACCAGACCAGATCAACTGTTATCCCAAACAGGCTAAAATAATTTGCTGTGGTTCCCAAACAGAATAAAATAGTTTCCTGTTATCCCAAACAGGCTAAAATAATTGCTATTATCCCAAACAGCAAAGGAACATAGGTTTGGTTTGAGATAAGTAGGGCAAAGTGGTCTAATATGGGTGTGGCTCGTATATAATATAATGCATAATATGTACTAAATCTAAAATATTTACCTTCATTACTTTCCACATCAGAGTGATCGCTGAGTTGTAGTTCTTCTTGTGAATCAGCTGAACTAGAAGAATCACAGGAACTTTCTGATATTTGTCGCCTTTTATATTTTTCCGTTCTAAAACATCCATGCGGCGCTCCAATCTCTGAAAAATCGCTAAGACGGAGCTTTTGTCTTTCCGAGACACCGATACCGATGGCGAAGGCGACGGGCTACGTCGCCGTTTCCGTGAATATTTCGACATGATAGCACAAAAGAAAAAAAAAACACTGTGGTGTGACCGATATCGCACTAAAACGAAGACTGAAGCACGTACGCGGGACGGGTCGGGAGCCAGGGTGAGAAATTTGGACTTTGAACTTAGTGATCGATAATGCCGCAAGCGGAGGTACTACATAATACTCTTATTTACGAAAGGAAGCCGGAATATAATATTAAATATCCAGTAGCACAGAATTTTACATAGTTCTAAAATTGAAATAAAATACAGCGCGTTTTATAAAAAAGAATTGTTAGGTCACACTTTTTCAAGAACTCAGGAGATCTTTTAAACCTCGGTAACTTAGGGTATTCCCTTTTACGTACCTATAATATGATTCGTGAGTCTTTTTTGTGTGCCCCATGAACGTGGCAAATTGTTCCATATCATTTTCTGTAATATTTATGACTTGTAATGTGGTATGGCGTTGAAGTAAACAGATTTTTATTAACAACACCAGCTTCCTCTGCCAATTTTCTTAAGCTGCGATAATTATGGAGACATCCATTATTGGTATTTGGGTTGGCAAATAAATATTGGTTGCTCTCAGGTACGCACAAATTTCTAACGCTGGAGAGAACTTCAATATATTCCTGAATATCTTTTGAAAATAAAATTGCAACAGGTTTGCTGCCTTTTCCTTGTGTTATAACCCTTTTAAATTTTTTGCTGAGAGTCTTTTCTGCTTCAGAGAGTGATTTAAAAAATTCTTCCTGTTGATTTTCTGAGCATGTTTGATAATATGCTTTTAATGTCAAATACTAAATTTCTCCGATTCGTTTTCTGTTTAGTAAAACAGTAATAGCTAAAATGCATTCGGCCAATCTTTTGAAATTTACTTTGATTTGATGATTTTGTCTCAGTGCATTACAAGCTTCTTTACCTTCTTGTGTTACAAAATTTTGTAATTTAAGCACGTCCTCTGTTAAAGGTAGGAGTTTTGGCTTTTCGTATTGTTTTTCATTTAAGTCTTTCAATGCCAAACTGGACATTTCCGAATTCCAGTGATTTTTGATTAATTGATTTAATTGCTCAATACCCTTTAATGTTTCATCAGGTTTTTCACATGGAAATAAGGGACTTTCTTTAAGAACCATTTTAGTTGCGATATCACATACTTGTTTGAGTGTAGTCCCCATATGCAAAGCCAAGCTTGGTGATTTAAAAGTGCGGGTTTCTTCACTGTATCCACTAATTGTTTTACTAGCTGAAACAAAGCAGTCCAAAAAGCGTGGCTTTACAGCATCAAATAGTGTTTGGACGCCTGTTATATTATTTAATGTCAACATGAGACGACCTAACTCTCTCATTTTATTAGTTAGATATTACGTTTTTTATCTGACTGCGTTTATGCTTTCGTAATAAACTTTCTGCGTAAAGGCAAATACGTGAGTCTTTCATGGCCAATTTAGAAATAGAATCATTTCTCATAATAGGAAATATCTCTAATTTTAACCGTAATGTTGAACAAAATTCCCCGTGGCTGCCAACACATACAGAAAATAATTGCGATAATGACAAATGTTTTTCTCGATCTTGCGATGTGTTCCTTGGTTTTGATGAACATTTTTTTTCGATGGCGCCTAAGAAAATTTTTTTTAAAATATCCCAGGCAGTCCGGGCAAGCAACATATTTATCGTCTGAATTACACTCTTTCTTGGATCTGTTATTTTGATTCTGCTTAGGCCTTCTTATAGGTCGAATAGTATTCGTATGTGACCTAGCAATAAAATTGCCTTGACACCGAATAATGTTTTTGGACTTTTTAACGGTAATAACATTAGTTCTTTTACTGCGCATTTATCCTGATGGTTTCTTAGTAAATGTCGCGGAAAGTGTGTGACATCTTTATAGCAATAAGGACAAGAATTTTGTTTAGTCCAAGGTGTAACATTGCTAAATTCTTCAATTTTGTCAGACGACCCCTTTACAAAATTTCCAAAATTCACGATTAAACCATCTAGTTCGCTCAATTTATTTCCTGTAACAAAAATAAGGATATGAGAGTGAAAAGTAAATCTGTTATTGTCTTAGCACTATCATCAATATTACCAGTTCTTTATATGATATTATTTTAAAATTTATACCGCTGTAAATACATATCATATTTTAATAAAAGACCCCGCAAGTAAGCAAATGGAAAAGTGATTTCGGTCGAATGGGCTAAATTTTTGAGAGGTTGTGCCCCATGTCATTCTGATCAAAAGTCTTCGGGGGCACGAACACAAAAAATGGACAGTTTTTGATTTACAGGGTGTTAAAGATGCCATGACACCGGTTTACGTGTAGTTTCAGTTATGATACTTCATTCAATATTCTTTAAACATGTACTTCTATTTTGTTGGAATAGAATTAATTGCTTTTTAAATATAAATCAAATATAATAAAGTCGAATATGATATGAGTACATGTTTTGGTATACAGGGTGTTTCAAAATCTTGATATATGTGTAATTCACATACAGTGTGTATCAGTCAAATGGAATAAATTCGATACAAAATAAAGGCATAATCGAAAAAACTCTTGGATCCATCGATTGGTGTCTTTAGTTGCGCATTTTTTTTGTCAAAAACTTTTTATACACGGTGTGTCATCTAACAATGGCCAAATAAAACACTGTATATCTTGTTCCATTTTTGGATTTTCCAGAAGATTCTAAACATATTTCATATACAATGTCCTATTCGTATCCTTATAATATTCAATTGTTTTCAAAATATTAAAATTTCAAAATTGACATTTTTACACTTTAACTGGCTGTGAAATCTAAACGGTTTGAATTGGAGGAAAGTGCAAGCCGTTTTGCACTTTCCTATCTTAGTTTCTAATTATCTATCCCATGACCTCAACTTCCGGATAAAACGGTTTAACGTTAAAACTCGGGTTAAAACCGGTTTAATCGTTAAACCGGTTTAACCGAAAGAGATCATTCGATATATAACTAAAAAGTAAGATAGGACCGTGCAATCCGTTTTGCTCCAATTTAAACCGTTTAGATTTTTCAACCAGTTAAAGTGTCCAAAATGTCAATTTTTAAACGTCAATATTTCGAAAACACTTGAAAATAGAGATTATATACGAAATATGTATATAGGGTGTTGTATTTAAAATAAGAAAGTTGGTAGGTATTGACCATAGTTACATCACACACTCTGTATAGAAAGTTTTTGTTGAAAAAAAACGCCAGTGGACGGACGGCTCCAAGCGGTTTTTCGAATACGCCCCCATTTATTACACATGTATGTAAATCAAAAGCTGTCCATTTTTTGTGTTCGTGCCCATGAAGACTTTTGATCATGACATGGGGACCAATCAAAGATTTAGCCAATTTGACTGAAATCACTTTTCCATATGCTTATTTGTCGAAATTTAAAAAGGAGGTACAAAGGTACTGCAACAGTTTTTTTTATTATTAAAATATTTGAACTAGAAAATGCGAATTACCTTTGCCGAAGTTGTTGCCTATAAGTTGAGTTGAGGGCATATCAGTAAGATGACTACTCAAAATAATACTTTTCTCTTGAGCTCCCGCCGACGAAAAAGTCTGTTGAAGAGGTGACTCGTCTTCATCTTCTGTTATAGACGGGCTGGTATCAGGTATATATTCACTCCCAGAAGTTTCACTTTCAACAGATGTATGCATCTCAGAATCTGATTCACTATTTTTCCTATTTCTCTCTTTATTATTATTTCTTGGTTCTACATTTTTGCATTTTTGTTCATTTATTATTACCTGTTGCTGTTTATCGATGTTTTTCGAGAAAAAAATCTGTTTCATTGCGTTTATTGCAATGGCCAGTTCTTCTCGAGTAGTGCTCTTCGTCGACTCGTACTTTGCAATATCAAAAAATGTCTGTTGAAGAGATGACTCATCTTCGTCTTCCGTTATAGATAGTTTGGTATGAGTTAACATATTCATTCCCAGAAGTTCAGCAAGTATTTGCATCTCACAATCTGGTTCATTGTTTCTCCTATTTGTCTCTTTATTATTTCTTGTTTTTCCATTTTTGCATTTTTCTTCATTTATTATAACTTCCTGTTGTTCATCGATGTTTTTAAAGAAAACATTCTGTTTCATTGCGTTTATTGCAATGATCTGTTCTTCCCGAGACGTGTTTTTCGTCTACTCATATTTTGGAATATCAAGTAACTGATGCCTCTTAGACATTTGAAGAATTTTTTTTGTTCTATAACTCATCTTAAAAATATTTAGTGTAGCATGTCCTATACCAAAATTCATTGCTTTCGAAATATTGACGTTTGAAATTTGATATTTTGGACAGTTTAACTGGCTGCAAAATCTAAACGGTTCGAAAATGAGAAAAACGGCTCGCACTTTTCTATATTGGTTTTTAATTATCTATCGAATGACCTCAACTTCCAGGTAAACCGGGTTTAACGGTAAAACGTTTAACCAAAAGTTGCGGTCATTTGAAAGATAATTAAAAACTAAGATAGGAATTTGCAGGCCGCTTTCACTGCCAGATGCAAGCAGGGCTATGTCGTCAGCATACTGGGTAACCTCTCCTGTAACAACTCTAGACATTAAGTTACAGTATAAGTTGAATAATGTTGGAGACAGGGGACACCCTTTGGGCAATCTCTGGTTGACGGACATAGGTCCCAGTAGATTCTTGGTAAATGGGTCCTTAACTTGTAGCTTCCTATTTATTAAAAATCTATATGTTAACTTATAACTAATAACTTAGTAAGATCCGATGGAAAATTTAGCCCATGCATGATCCTATATAGTATATTAATATTAACATTATCGTAGGCAGATTTAATATCGAGCAACACCAAGATGGATTCCCTTTTCTGTGATAGATTGACTTCAACTTGAGTGTATACGATACTGGCCGAATCCATTACCTTTCTTCTCTTTCTGAAGCCTACTGGAATGGGCTCAAGAGGCTTTTGTTTTCTGTTTCTCATTCTATCCTATTTTTAACGGTGTTTTCCAGTACCCATTTAGTGCAGGTACGGAGGAGTTAATCTCTTTTATTTTAACTATCAGTAATGAATGATCGCTAGATCCAAAATCCTGGCACACCATGAAGTCCATCTGGGCAGCCATCCTGGAGTCTGTTATGTCCAAGTCTGGAGCACTCTTTCTTTCATTTGGTGATTCTTGTAGGTTGTCCGTAATTGATAAATATAAGCCGGAAGTGATTTATAAAATCCGCAAGAAGTTTGCCATTTTTATTAAGAAGTCCCGGTCCACAAGCTTGATTCTGTGCGTTAAGGTCCCCAAGAATTAAAATAGGTTTACAAATCTGATTGGTAATTCTGATGAAAATATTGGATAAAATTTTCTCATCTATCGTGGTGGTTGAAGTAATATAGGTGGAGATTATCCTCATGGTATTGGTCTCCACTGCAAGAGTTTGCCAAGTGTCTGGTGTTCGTATGTTTGTTATGTTTACCTCTATAAAAGGTATGCCCCTTCTTATTCCTATAGCCATTCCTCTATATCCGTCTTTCGGTCCTTGCTAAGGATATGATATCCTCTAAGTCCTATTAATTTATAAGGTTTCAACCAAGTCTCATTCAAACCCAAAATTCCTATATTATTTTCTCTGATCAAAATGGTTAAAATGTCTTTATTGCTTAACCTTTTAATATTCCAGTGTAGAATATTGTATGACATACTATACTAAAACTATATATATATAAGAATGATATATACAAGTAAAACTATGCAGTAAGGTTACTTGTGACTAACGTGTTTAGTTTTCCTTTCCTGAAGAAGTTCTAATGTGCTTGAAGAAAGAGGAGATTTTATCTCCTTCGGTATCCTCCTTGGATATTGTGCTTCCTCTATCCACAACTTTTTCGGTGCCCGCCAACGTTAACTGGGTGTTGTAGAAAAGTGGTTCATTTTGACTCAACTCTATTGACTGAATACATTCTGTTTTCATATCTGTAGAGTGTTGTGGGAGTACTGTACCCTGCTTAGGGATGGGAACAGACACTCTTTATGTGACTCTCTATCATCTCTTATCAGGAGACCTACTGGTCCTTTTCCCTTTTATGTAGGTGTATTTGTTATTTTTACCTTTACTACTGCTTTCTTCCTTACGTGACTGATATTTCCCTGAGTGCTGTGAGAAACTAGTACTTGCCGCTATTGGGAACAATCTTCAGGTTTCCTCTTAAATCTAGTTTTATTGTTGCAATTATGGTTATTGAGTATCGAGGGGTGAATTTGAATAACCTCAAATCTTGAAATATTTCTTAGAGCCATTGGTTCATTAATTTTCTTTTGCCTTTCGAACTCTCTCCAAGGTTGAGGTAGCTACATGATTTTCTAAGCATAAACAACATTTGATTGGGTTTTGACGTTCTCCTACTTTATGACTTTCCTCATTATTGTCTCCACATTTAAAGCATCTCCCTTGGCCCTTACATACCTTCTTTGCATGCCCATACCTTATGCAATTGAAGCATTGGAATAATTTGCCTGACATAAACTTCAAGCGGATAATGAACTCCAAACAATCGTAGCTCTTGAGGTATTTCCCTTTCTTTGAATGTAACTACAACAGTAGTTGAAGGTACATATTTTGTCTCCTTTCCTTTGCCTATTTGTTTATGCAACCTGCGTGCATCAATAAGGTGCCCCACACCCCATATTATTTCCTTGCAGGTGACTAATCTTTGTGGTATATATGCTCTGAGATTTTTCCCATTCACTCTTTGGTTCTGGATAAGTTCGTTTGCCTCTTTCCTAGTTTTAACTCGACGCTAACGTTATTGAACCATTCTTTTTAATGTTGGTTACCCCTTTAACATCTAATTGCAATGGAATTTTGCTGAGATCTGAATAGTGTAGGCCTGCTACATTATTTTTAATTGCCTTAATGTTATTATAAATGGCCCTACATCCCTAGCAGAATATAGATTTTCCCTATTTCTAGCTAGGTGTGGTCTCCTCCCTAGTCTTTTTAGCCGTTTTTTCGTTTCCTCCCCAAATCAGAATTATCTATTATGCTAGCGATCTCTTTGACCGCGTCCTCTCCAGTTCCGCATAATCTAAAGGTGAGATAGCATGCAATGTTTTATTTAACGAAATGGTGCGTTTTGTTAAATACCTATCTATTCCTATAACTCCGGGATTATGAGGATCGCCAGCCACCAGGCCAAGCAGATTGCAGAAGCGTGAACAAGCCAGCAAAAGAAAAATAGTAAAATTTAACTTATTGTTGTCTTGCGATAGTCTCACGAGTCTTTTTGTAGTAAAGGTAGATTTTGTAACAACCAAAATGAATGGAAATTGGTGAATTTGAGTCTATACGGAATCGGCCTACATTATGAGAATATAGGCAGCTGTATTTTTCTCTATATAGTCATAAGTGAAAGTAAATAACTGGTTTCTAATCTACTTTCTTTAACTTTATATGAAATAAAGAACATTTACTTGCAAGTTATTGTAAATATATTTTTCGACATTAGGGATATTGGTGTTATTGTAATTTTCCTGTTTTTCTTAAGTTCATCGGTCTCGGGCTCACTTTTAAGGGTCACAAAAACAGGTGGCGCATAATTTTCTATTTCTTTTTAACCCGACCCACTCTATCGAATCATCACGCTAGTCATCTAGTTAGTCAACGGCAGCCCAGCCTTATAGACCTTGTAAAATCCGAATAGTACCACCAAATCCATCTAACGGTCGAGTTTCAAAGTACTCAACTAGAAATCGATAACGTTAAAAATCAGCCGTAATACTGTTAAGGTGAAAGGGAAATTTGATATACCTATTTTCAATAAACAAATTACAACCACATAAGCGTTACCACTCCTTTTTCATTGTTTTTTTTTTAACAATATATACTTAAATGTGCAGCACATGTCTATAAGAACAAGACTAAATTTACACAAAAGAAAGAGTTCCATTCACATCCTACAAGAACCTGAAAAGAACTAGCTATGCCAAATCATCGTACGACCCATTACGAGACATCTTCACACTATGCGTGTATCTAGATATACAACCGACTACTTATAGTACGCCACACGGATCTGAAGCTCCGGCAAAAGGGGGAGGTAAAATTCAATCTTATTTCACATATGTACATAAATTCTTAGTATACCCACATTTCAAGCCCGAAAAGCACTGAGATGAAAGATGTTTACATACTCAGGTATCTTGATTCCCGCAAACGTGAACAGGATCCTACCGTTGGTATAAAATCCTCATTTTCCCCTTACTACCCTTCATCTTATTGTCCTAATGTCTACGATCCGGTACTATTACGTAAGTAACTAAATTCTAAATCTTAGGTGGATGCTTTTTGATCTACAACATTTTATTTTTCGACTCTTAATGAAACCACCTTAACTTTTAATCCTACAACCTTATATTATTAGGACTCTTTATAAGTTATATGATTAAAGTAGCCAAAAACAATATGTCGTACTACTAATAAAAGAGCCAGAAATATAAAATTGTGTGATTAAAATAGCTAAAAAACAAAATTGTATACGGCTAAAAAAGTGACAGAAAGTGACAAAATTCTCGGATATGTCTACGAGTTATAGTTATAATAGATTTTAATCTTACTAGTTAAAACTATAAGCCCGCTTAAACAGGGAGGGTGGTGGGGGCTCCTCACCGAAGTATCTGCACCTTGTCGTCGGTGGTGGGGCTTAAGATTAGCATGTCCGAACTAAGATAGATTCTGTTGATATACTATTTTTAACCACACCAAGGTTATAGGAAAATCATTTATTTTTTTTATTTGATAATTTTTTAGTTTGTCTACATATATAAAAGACTTACAAATGGTTTTCTATCTTTATTTTATACCATTTAAAGATTTATAGAAAAAACTAATAGAAAAAGTGATAGATTTTTCTCTAGAAGTGTATCTACATTAGGAGCGTTTTTAAATCTGAAAATTATTTTGCGCAGATAGAAAGAAATTATGTGGACTAAGATTTTTTCATTTTTTACTAAATTTTGTTAATTCATTGTTAATATTTGTTAATAGACGTACAGCTTTATAACATGTGCTGGATTACTTACGTAAACAACAATAACACCAAGCTCATTCCTGCTCAATTATAAATAAAGATTCTAAATAAATACTAGTAGCACAGGTAAACTGTATGCGCCTTTAATTGTCACTAATTTGGTTTACCTATTACCAAAGTTTCACGGCAAAACAACAATTTGTCAAGCTTACTACTTATCAAGAGAAATTGAGAGTCAGCTTGCTGTACGATTTTTTCTAAGTTCCAACTAATCCCAACCTGGGCAAGAGCAAGTGATATGTACGTATATTTGACGTTTATACGGGTAACTTACCTATCCAAATTTTAGCTCGAAAAAATGGCTCAACTGATTGCTCGATTTTTTCTAAATTCCTGCTAATCCGAACCTGAGCAACGGCAATTGATATGTGCCTTTATTTGACGTTAATATAAGTAACTTATCACCTACGTTTCAGCTGTGATAATATGGATCAACTTAACGGTATTCAGTTGGCTTGCTGTACGACCTTTTCTAAATTCCAGCTAATCCAAACCCAGGTCTGGATCTTGCACAGGCAAGATCAAGTGATATGTGCTTATTTGACCTTTATATGAGTAGTTCATCAGCCAAATTTCAGCTGAAAAAAAGCCCGACCTAATGATATTTAGCCGGCTTACGGTACGATTTTTTTCTAAATTCCTGCTAATCCGAACCTGATCAATTGATACGTGTCTTTATTTGACGTTTATATGAGCAACTTATTACAGAAGTTTCAGCTAATCCAGACCTGGCAAGGGCGAGTGATATTTGCGTTTATTTGACATATAAATTCCAGCTAATATGGATTTGGGCAAGGGCAAGTGATATGTGCCTTTATTTGATATTTATATGAGTAATTTATCAACCTGATCAATTGATACGTGTCTTTATTTGACGTTTATATAAGCAACTTATTACAGAAGTTTCAGCTAATCCGGACCTGGCAAGGGCGAGTGATATTTGCGTTTATTTGACATATAAATTCCAGCTAATATGGATTTGGGCAAGGACAAATATGTGCGCTTATTTGATATTTATATGAGTAATTTATCACCTAAATTTTAGCAGGAAAAAAATAGCCCAACTTAATGATATTTAGTCGACTTGCCGTACGATCTTTCCTAAATCCCTGCTGTACGATTTGTTCTAAATTCCAGTGAATCCGAATGTGGGCAAGGGCAATTGATATGTGCCTTTATTTGACGTCTATATGAGCAACTTATCACCTACGTTTCAGCTGGCAAAAAATGGCCCAACTTAATGATATTTAGTCGGCTTGCTGTACGACTTTTTCTAAATTTCTTTTTCTAATTCAGATCTAGACAAGGGCTGTAATATTTCCAGCTATTCCGGACTGTAATATTTTCAGCTATTCCGGACCTGGGCAGAAGCGAGTGATATGTGGGTTAATTTGACATTTATGTGAGTAACTTATCTCTCAAGTTTCAGCTTGAAAAAATGTCCCACCTTAATGAGTTTTAGCCGACATGCTGTACGATTTTTTTGTAAATTCCAGCTAATCCGAACCTGGGCAAGAACCAGTGATTTATGCATTTATTTGACGTTTATATGAGTACCTTATCACCCAAAATTGAATATCATCATTATCTGATAAATAATTATAGCTAAAGCTAAATCAGAAACAGGCAGGGAACTAGAGAACTGACGAAAGTATATGTAAAAGTTTACTTTTTTCTTGTTCGTATTGCCGGTACCAAGTAGATGCCCTAAGAATGCCTTTATATTTTGGCATTACTAGCGTGTTTTTTTATGTCCTCCATAAAATTCAAATGTACTAACCCTTAAGTAAATTAAGTACAACTCACAAAGATATTTAATATTTTCCAAGCGTTTAAAATTTGTTTTCTTTACCAAACTAAAGCACAAAAACATCTGAAACCTGTAACTAGGGGTGGGGTGGACGATACTTATCGATGTTAAACCAACATCAGTGTTTAGCATACGATGTTCGTTGTTTTAAGATTTTTAACATCGATCATTTGTTTTTTATTAAAATTTATAGAAATAATAAGTTTAAACAGTATTGCCAACGGGCGGAAATGGATTGGTCCGCTGAAGACAAAAATTATTTAACTCTGGGATCCACGCATACGCACATATAATAAATTTTTTTTTCTACTATTTTAACTTCTATTCGGCGGCAAAGGCAAAAGCTTCCACTCCTGTTTTTGTCATTTTAAAAGCTCAAAAACATTTAGGGCGCATCTGCAGAACAAATAGCAATGTAATTTTTAAATCTTGCTGGTATTTCCAAATTAGCTCTCATTGGAACATACCTGCAAAAGGTCGGTGAAACTCTTAAAATAACATTTATAGCACATAAATGAATAAACACTAATGGGAAATTTAAAAAATACATAAGGTGTCCTTCGCTACAGAAAATTTATTGGTCGTTGTTTATAGTAAAATTGTATAGAAGAAACTGGAGGGTAACAGCACAACATTCAAATAAGACAGTCAGGAGATATTTAAAATCAAGTATCGTGGGGGGTGGGGTGGGGGCTAGTGTATAAAAGCTGCAGAGCTGCAGAATACAACTAATTTCGACAATTCGTATTTTTGTAAATATTTTATTATAACCAACAAATACGAAAATAAATCTCTAACATCTCTATAATTTTTTTCTCTAACGGCAGCGAGAACATCGCAAGTTTCTCAGCCTGAAGATTTCCAGCGTAGGATCGTTTTCCGGCGAGCGAGGGACTATGGTGCACAGTAAATGAATTTTGAAAATTCGTCGGATTAGTCGATCGACGCACGTTACTTAATACGGTGATTTATGGATGATTTACGGGTGCACGCTGGCAAAACACGGCAGTGTTTTGTTAAATCGTTAGTAACGAGAAAAGGATTACAATTTCTTTCGAAGTCAAAGAGACTAAAAATTGCATTAATCTACTGTACCATGCCTTCAAAACAGGGCGATCGGCTTTCTTTGAGCCTATCCGCTCGAATTTTTTATCAGGGGTTCATTGTCTTCCATTTCACGATGCTTGGTTAGACTATTAGTTACCTTAATAAGAAATTAGAAAATTTGTTTTCCTGTTTTCTAAAGTTTCTAACACCAGCGGATTTTTATAGTTGATACCATAATTAAAAGGATTTTTAAGAAATAAATCTAATCTAATAAACGAATCAAATAAGTTGTTTAAGTCTGAGATAAAATGCGCTATGACAGAAGCTGCTTGACTCAATTGTCCAGTAGCAATACACGACCTTATTGCCGCTGCCATAGAACTAGAGAATAACTGAAGTGCCAGGAAACAAGACATTTTTTCGAAGTTGCTAGGATTTAGATATTTTACCATTATTCTAAGAGCTCTGGCGGTGTTTCTGTTTTTAAATGAAAATATTTTGTTCGTTTTTTGACACACCTGAAAGACTTAGAGCCCCTCTATTATTTGAACCTTGGTCGCACGCTATTGCCTTGGGAAGAAAACCAATTGAAATAAGGCTTTTAATATTAAATACGAGTAATTGTGTTTATTTTGTTTTTTTTTTTGATGGAACTGTTTGTAAAAAAGTAGGATTATGAAAATTTCCATTTGCTGTAAATGCTTTTGATAGAATTGTATGAGTCGCATGCTTGGCACTTCTTCCCAAGGGTCCCAAATCTTGGAATCCCTCAATAAGATCTAATTTTTTTGTTAAATTCGATCGATTTTTACATGTTAGATTTAAAGCATTTAATTCTAAGAGTGTAACTTTTTTTATCCAAATAAGTGAGTTTGTTTTTCATTTGAAATTCGTGGCGTCATTTTTGTATTTTCGGGTAAATGTCTTAATTCTGACAAAAATGACGTATCTGCGATTTGATGGGAAAATAGCAAGTTGTTGCTGTCTATTGTCCTCATATATTTTTGTTTTATTATATCCTCTGTTAAGTTGGCTATGCATTTCCTAACAAAAAGTATATAATTTACTTCCTAAAGTATTACATAATTGCTAATTTCTACTGTTCGTTGTTGCAAGCAAGCATAGAAGCTTATAATGACAAGCAATAATCGTTTTAATAATTTGATGCAAGTGACAAATGAAATCTCATTGCAATCAGAACGTGTTTTTCTGTCGTATTAAATAAAAATATATCATGTGTTCCATTTCAAATAAAAAAATTAGGGTAATATTCGGTCAAACCAGAAGTGACAGGTAGCAATAAAAAATATCAAAAAAATCGTATTTATCCAATATACCAATGTACCTAATTTCATTTGTTTTTCTTGAAAAATAAAAAAGTTATAGAGTGATCCCTTTATCTATGGACAGCCAGTTTACTCGCTGTTTTTGTGCCATAAATTTCATCAAAATCCTATTCGATATTTTCATTTAATGTGAAGTTTTTTTGTGATTTTAATTCTCCCCATATAACAACAATTAACTACGACCAAGTACATGAGATAAGTAACTAACTAAACCACCGACATACAGATAGACTTCCATAAAAATACCTAGATACTCATGAAAGCAAAATAATTATCCATAAACTAATACGCTATCAGATTCGGACTTTGAAGTGAATTTAAATATGTATTTTATTTAGTTCTGCTATAAAATGAAAATAAGAATGAACAACATAGCTCTGCAAGTACGACAATGCTTTTAACTATTATAACCTCTAGTAAAATAATCTGATTAGATTCACATTATTTTAACAAAAATTATTTTAGAACATAACAAAATTTACAATCAATACAACAGAAGTGTAAAAAAAGTATCACTCGCTACTTGGTCGGATCCGAAGTAACAAATACAAAAACCCCCGGCGCTATAGTTATGCGAGTACTCGAATTTTTGTTATTAAAATATGGACAAATAACCGGAATATAGCGGGAAGCGTAACATTTAACAAAACGATACAAGCACGACCTGATGTTAACATAGAACGGAAGCCTTTGGTCAATTAAGAAATCATGGTTCTTGAGATTAGACCGTGTCAAATTGGAATTACTATCCGACGTTTCGCCCTCGATTGCACGAGGCATCTTCAGGGATCTTTACTCCACGAGATCTGAATACTGAATGAGCTCGAAGAGATTCAGGCGGGCTTTTATACCCGACTTGTGCTCGGCGAACCGTGACGCTGTGTTAAGATCGGTTTCCACGTGTGATGTAAACCGTAACCCGTGTCTCAATTGAAACTTTTTATATGTTTAAATATTTGAATAGATTCTCTAAATTTTCGTTTATAAAAACCTGGAACCGGTGCTAGAACCTTGGTTTCCTTTACATTTATGAAATGGTCAGTGTTATGCTGGTGTTCAGCTACAGCAGATTGAACAATTTGTTTCTTTTTAATACATTGTTTATGTTCCTTAAGTCTAGTTGATACTGAGCGTCCTGTTTCTCCCACATACAATTCTCCACAGGAGCAAGGAATTTTATGTACTCCTTCTGTTTCATTGCTGTTTTTTCGGCTGCAGATATGAGACAGCTAAGATCATGAAAAACACAAAACCACCGAAGTCGAATCTTTCCGCAGCCGAAAAAACAGCAATGAAGACCTTAAACGAAGACGGAAATATTCTGGTACTTCCAGCAGATGAAGGTAATGCCACAGTCGTCATGGACAGAACAGAATATGTGGAAAAGGTTACTCAACTTTTGGACAACAACACCTATAAGGTTATGCAGGTAGACCTCACAAGTAGAATAGAAAGACGCATTACCAATTTGATCAACACATCCAGTCTACCACCAGCGGAGAAAAAATCATTAAAACCAAGCAGCTCCAAGATTCCCAGGTTCTACGGTCTTATGAAGATACACAAGGACAACGTACCACTTCGACCAATCGTCAGTGCAATAGACTCGCCCACATACAAACTAGGTAAATATCTTTCAAATTTTCTTAATACATTTACTGGAAAAACAGATTCTTTTATTAAAAACTCTCCACATTTCGTGGAAAAACTTAAGAAAATCTTGTTGGATCCCGAAGATATTTTTGTCAGTTTCGATGTAGAATCACTTTACACAAATGTTCCTGTCAACGACTCAATTGCCTTTATATCAGACATACTGGATAATAATAATCTTGATAAGAACTTAATAGACCTAGTGGAAGCTTGTTTTACATCTACTTATTTCATTTTTCAAGGAACTTTTTATGAATAAACTTCAGGGGCAGCTATGGGATCTCCTCTATCACCTGTGGTAGCGAATATCTTTATGGAAGCCTTTGAGGATATTGCTCTAACATCCGCTCCACTAAAACCGAAGCACTGGTTTAGATATGTAGATGATACTTTTGTTGTTTGGCCTCATGGAGAGAATAGTCTCCTCATATTTCTGGGCCACCTTAATCAGCTACATCATAATATCAAGTTCACGATGGAAATTGAATCTAATGGAACAATTCCCTTTCTAGATGTATGTACTCAAAGAAAGGAAAATGGTACATTAGGACATTCTGTGTATAGAAAACCGACGCATACAAATAGATACTTAAATGCAAATTCTCATCACCATCCAGCACTAAAGAAATCGTTTATTAACTCACTAGTATTCAGAGCTATTTCGATTTCTGATCAAGATTCTTTAACATCGGAAACATCGGAACTGACCGAAGCTCTCAGAGGGAATGGCTATTGCACTGAAGCTATTACGCGTTCAATTAAAAGATATAGTAAACCAACTCTGCCAAAGGAGAATGATAAAGAGCCACCATTAGGCAGTGTTGTTCTTCACTACATACATGGCACTACAGACAAAATAGGACGATTACTTCGGCGGTCCAACATACGTACAATCTTCAATACACATAAGAAGATTGGACAATGCTGGCGATCCCCGAAAGATCTTGTAACTTTCCAAACAGAAGGTATATATAAAATTCCTTGCTTCTGTGGAGAAGTGTATGTGGGAGAAACAGGACGCTCAATATCAACTAGATTGAACAGAGGAACATGAACGACGTATTAAAAAGAAACAAATTGTCCAATCTGCTGTAGCTGAACGCCAGCATAACACTGGCCAATTCATAAATGTAAAGGAAACCAAGGTTCTAGCATCGGTTCCAGGTTTTTATAAACGAAAAGTTAGAGAATCTATTGAAATATTTAAACATACAAAAAAATCAATAGAGACACGGGTTACGGTCTACATCACACGTGGAAACCGATCTTAACACAGGGTCACGGTTCGGCGAGCACAAGTCGGGTATAAAAGTCCGCCTGAATCTTTTCGAGCTCATTCAGTGTTCAGATCTCGTGGAGTAAAGATCCCTGAAGATGCCTCGTGCAGTCGAAGGCGAAACGTCGGATAGTAATTCCAATTTGACACGGTCTAATCCCAAGAACCATGATTTCTTAAACGACTTGATGTTATTAATATTGAATGTCGTATTCTTTAAGATAGTGCCATCTATCAACAATAATTAGAGATTTCTATCAGTTAAAATAAATGGGTATTAGGACTATTAATTAGCGTTGATCTATTGGGTAGACGTGAAAAGAATAAAGTTCCCAATTTAGTCACTGTAATTTGTTATGCTGTGTGTAATTCCCCGAAAAGCTGCAAGTTAGTGTTTTACTAGTATTATTGGAAACATTAATATATTATTCAAATTAGCTACTAAATTGAACATTTTGAACAAGGTTTACAATAATATACATTAAACGCTGTATAATTTCTCAAACATATTAAAATATGCAAAAAATAAAATAAAGGGCGGCTTTATACCCTACAATCAGCCTATGTAAAGGCCAAAATTTAGCTCTTTGCATTAGCGGTTTGAGCAGCATCTTAAATAATCAGTGATCCGATTTTTTAAAATGCACTGTATTATTTAATGTAATTAACATAAATTCTTAAAATATGTAAAAAATAAAATAAAATGCACGTATTCAAGCATTTTCCCGAGAACCAAACAGTTGTTTAACAAAAATTATTGTAATATTTAAGGAGTGGTTTCATCCCCTTAGAATATGGGTTTTCAAAAATCCCGTCTTGTAAAACTATTACGCACTAGAATCAACCTGTGCCAAAATTCAGCTTTTTACGACAGGCGCTTTGAGTAGGACCGTGATTAATCAGGAACCCTATTTTTTGAAACTCTGTATAAATGATTAAAAAAATCTTAAAATATGTAAAGAAATAAAATAAAATATACGTGATTTAGCGTTTTTCCGAGAAACTAATCTACTCAATAAAAAATATTGTAATATTTAAGGGGTAGTTTCACTACCTTGAATTTGAGTTTTGAAAAATCCTTTTTTAACGTTATGTTGTAAAATAAACCTGTTCTAAATTTCAGCTTTCTAGACTTAGTAGTTTTGGATGTGCATGGATAGATCAGTCAGTTATCACAAGCGATTTTATATGTATAGATTAAGCTGATCTAGAAAATAATAAAAAAGTTTTTCTAAATTTTCGGAACAATTTAAATTTTGGAATTTCTGTAGTCTTGTTTACTACCCTGTATAAATATATTTTTAGCTTCGGGAAGCTTTACGCTTATAATCGATAATAAGCAATACGTTTTACAAGAGATGGCTAAAAACGGCGTCTTAATATCTTTTCTTGTTTTAGAAATATACGACTTTGAATTTTACCTAAAAATGTACATGTCGCACTAAGACCAGCAGTTTATGTAACTTTATGCACCAAATATTATTTCTTTAGTTTATACCAAAGAATCTGTTAAATACAAAACGGCTTTGTTTCTTCCCAAACAGCACATCACATCATCTGGTGTAGGATATCCGTGGCCATTTAATAGATCTCAAAAGAACGTCAATTTTTGTACAAGCAATGGACCTTCTTTTTTTAAGATCCATTGGATATCAGGCATATCCATGGACAATTAATGGAAACAAAATGGATATCCATTTTTCGGAAGCCGATGGATGTTTGTTGGATTGTTGGTAGTGTAGAATATATTTTGTGTGTCTTTTTTATACAGGCACATCTTTTTTAACTTTCCCTAGAGCATAATTTATAACGACATTAGTTACATTGCTACTATCATTTACAAGCGATAAGAAATTAAACACGGAACATAAGTTAAAAAAGTGACGCCTTCATTTTTTAACTTTAAACTTGGCGCCTTTTGCCGGATAGAAATACTAATAATAAATATTAAAATCTGTCGACCTTTTCTATCTTATTAAGTAGACAAAAATTAAACAAAGATAGAAAAAATAAGCGTTCGCGCTATAATTTGACTAATGAGTGATTTGTCATTCTTATTTTTGTGGTCAGCTTTTCTGTGATCGTTCTATTCAGTTTTTCATTTTCATAGACAAAAGGAATTATTTAATTATAATTTCCTCTCTGTAGGTCAGTTTTTCATTAATTTCTATTGGTAAGTACATATATTCAATAAAATATAAAAAATGGCAAAAATTTCCAACGCGAAACTATAGACTTGCAAAATCCGAAATAGCCTCTTCATTGTTTTATTTAAAATCCCTGGAATCCATCAAGCGTCCACCAGTTTCTCTTCCAAATGGTGGCCTACATAGCTCCCTTTTAGATTCAACTTCTCTATCCGAGCAATCTAATACTTACTTACAGACTAGTAATTTAACCCAGGAAAAAAAAAGTATTTCTAATATGAATCTGACTCTGATTTAGATAAATTTGTAGATAACTGTGATGATTCAGAATTGGATATAATATAATTAAGATTAATGATAATCAAATTTTGTTTCAAAACAGCACTTCTAGCTAATATTTTCGGAAATGTTCAAAGCAACAAAAATTCGACCCCGGTACTTTCTTTTTCTTTAGCTAAGTGGGCTCTCGAACATCAAATCACTCATAGTGCTGTAAATTACTTGTTGGCAATTTTAAATCCGATGTTTACTAAACTACCAAAAGATGCTCGAACATTGTTAAAAACTCCTAGAAATACTAAAACTAAAGTATAGAAATATTAAAATTAAAGTCGTAATTACTCTCATTTTGGAGTACGTAAGTGCATTGAAAATTTATTATCAAAATGCGTTCATACAGAAAATCTCGATTCTGTAGAAGTTTTCATAATATTTACATTTACCTTTCTAAAAGTTCACAGAGCCAAGTTTATCCAATTCAGTGTCAAGTGGTTTTGAATCGTAATGTTGTTGATATGATTGGTATTTACCATGGTTACGAAAATCCTCTCAATGTTAATACATTTTTGAAAGATTTGGTCAATGATGCTAATTATTTTATTGAGAACGGTATATATATTAATGACCGTCATTACTCATTTACTATTCGGGGTTTTATTTGTGATGTTCCAGCAAAGTCGTTTATAACTCAAACAAAAGGTCACTCTGGGTATTTTTCTTGTTCTAAGTGCAATGCAGAAGGGAGTTTACCTAGAAGGAAGAATTTGTTTTCCATCCTTAACGTTTAATTTAAGAACTGATAGTGATTTTAGGCAAAAAATACAAACTGAACATCATACTTCAATTTTAAATCAAAATATGATCACTGATTTTGTATTAAATCCTATGCATCTGCTTTATTTGGGTGTTATGAAAAAACTTATTGTGTGTGTGGAAAACCACCTTCAAAATGATCATACAATCAAATACATCAAATATCAATAAAATTGGATGATCTAAGAAATTATATTCCTTGTGAATTTAATCGTAAACCTAGATCTTTATTTGATAGCAAGAGATGGAAGGCAACTGAGTTTCGTCAATTTTTAATTTACTCAGGACGTATTGTTTTGAAGTGTATTATTTCTAGGGACATGTATACAAATTTTATTTCATTGCATGTAGCTTCGACAATTTTATGAAATGCTAAATTCCACAAGCCTTACATAGACTACGCCAATGAGTTATTAAAATATTTTCTAAAAACCTTTATAGTTTTATATGGCAAACAAGATGTCTCACATAACATACATAATGTACATCAGTTATGTCAAGAATGGTGTAAATTATGTATGAACGTTATGGTGCTTTAGAAGAATTTAGTGCATTTTCATTTGAAAATTATATGCAAAATTTATTAAAATATGTTCATAAAAAATAACACCTTACAACCATTAGTAGCTCACAAACTTGAAATGGATAATACTTTAAAAAGATATCATTCTACATGACCCAAATCCACAGTTTTATAAACCACATTCCAACAGACCAAGATTAGATATACAAGGAAAACAATTTGAAGATTTGTTTATACAGGACTTTTAAGTTGTGAGATTCGTGGTTTTCTTTGGAGGAATGGAGTAAATCAAAACTTAATAATTTTGCACAGTTAATTGAAACTGCATCCGTCCAGGTGTAGTTTCAGTTAAATGTGCAGTTAAGAACATTTGGTCGATTTTGATTATGTTTAAGTAGATTCTCATGTGCTGAATACAAATCTTACTTATTCATTATTAAAGTCTATATTTCTACTATTTTTTTCTTCTGCTAAAAAATATTTTGATTTATAGGAAATCTGTAGAAAACACAGCATTATACATATTTTTTTGTTCCAGTTAGTAGCTATGTAAATGCTTTTCTTTATATTCTAAATGAAGCATATAATTTTGTGTATATGATATAAGGTTTTTAACAACGACATATAAAAAGGATAGACTCCTTTGTTTACATTTAAAAGCGATCAATCGTTAAATTATAGAAAGCGGGTTTGACAGCTTTGCTACTCTCGACAGTAGATTTTGTGATTACTGTGGTTAATTCACGAAGATATTGGCAAAAATACTGCTTTTAGGAGAGTTAATATTATTTCATTTTATTACTAACATAACTTTAAATAAGCTAATAACAAACAAACCGAGAAAGTTTTTTTCTATCGTTTCGTTATTATTAATTTTGTTTTCCTTAAAGGAATAATATTTGGCACTGTTGCATTTACCCGAGTCATTTCCCATCTTTCCTTCAGGCTGCTCCGTTTGTAAAATTAATTTGCAATTGTATTTATCTCTTTCTATCTTTGCCTGCTAAATAGAGTAGACATTTAGACAATAAACGCTAAGATAATAAATAGAAATTAATCGAAGTAGACACTGGTTACAAGCTGTCGTTATCTAAACAAAGATACCATGCTCATTGGTCATGTCAGCAGCGAATTTAATATCAAATTCATTTTATCAAACAAATGCGTCCTCTGTGGTGGGTGTCCTGACTCATTTCGACCTTGCATTACTGTCTTGTTAAGACGGCATCTGTTAGATATTTTTGTCCTGTTTGTCCTGGATTTTCATGGTTTTTAATATTTAAGTTTACTGTGGGTGAGTTACAGTTAAATATAGTAGTGTGTAGCAGAATATGTAAGAAAAAAGGATGATTTCAACCTCGAAACCTGTTTATGCCGGTAAGTAACCTTTATGCCAAATCTGTCGTGCCCAGTGAAGTAGATGCGATAGACGCGTAAAGAAGAATTAAATTTTTGATTAAACTGAAGATAAAAACAATTTAGGTATTTCAAAATTCTGTTTGTAAGACCTTTAATGCTTACAGAGAGTAAAAAAGCATAAACATATACAAATGAATTTCAAGTAGTTCAGTTATGTCCATATAACACCATGCACTTTATTATGTAGTTATTGCTTTTTTCTTGTAATTCAATTAATTTTGTGTTTAGGACCATTAACAAAGGTTTCTAGCTCTGGGTTACAGATTTTTGATAAGAGGCAAAGTAATGTAGGTTGTTTATTCTGCATTTTTTTTCTGCTTTATTATTTGGGCGTGGGCAATTTCATGCATTGGTACTACCGACCCTTACAATAAATGTTAAAAAAAAACTTAATTTTGGTCCGATCTAGTAATGTTTCAGACTTTTCTGTATATACTTGATTTTTCAAGTATAGACAGAAAAGAGAAAACTAAATATAGTTTGCGTTTAACGCTCTATCCCTTCTACGCTAACGTGAACGAACTTTCTAAATTTTGGTTCACCTGGAATCAGATGTGATGTCATTAGCGTTCAGCTAACTAATATACGCTACTTATTTATTTTCTTTCGTAATCTTTGTAGCGTAGTGGTGATTCTCGGCCCACGTCGTATAGTTCGTGAGACACGGGAGAAAAATGATTTTTAGTTTTTTTTTAACAGAACTAACAATTAATAAAAATGCGAATTATTTATTTCCTTAAACTTTGGATTGTTTTGGTTTGCTGTAAAGAAAATGCACCAACCAAATTCCGAATTTTTTAAAACAAAATCTATACTTTTGGTATCAGGTCGTCAATAAAGCCATCATTCAAACATTTTTCTTATTTAACGTGAAAAAACTTTTTCGACGATTCGTTTACATTAGCGTGGAAGGAGCAACGACGTTAATTTAAATGTAGATAAATGTCTAATTTTTTAAGATCAACTTTTCTCCAACATTTTATTTTCAGTATCTATTATATCATTCTTATTTTAAGTCACTTTTTCCAGTGGTTGTATTAAGCACTGATAATAATGTATGTTTTATAAGGGGTAATTTATGATGATGTAGCAATAATAGAAACAATAAGTCCATTGGTATATCAAGATTTTAGCTTTAGTTAGGAATAAACTTGCTGCAGTCTTGCATATTATCTTGCTAGCGCAAAATTTAATAGACATTTCATGGTGTAAAAAGTAGATTTACCATTCATATTTGGATATAATTTGGTTAGCCTACCATTACGTTTATACAAATGTTACATTATATCTTAAGAACTCAAGATTGCTGCAAGTTGATATGCAATTGCAGCTGCCTTTAAGCTACACTGTAATTTTTCCTTTCATAGAATTTAACCAATTATAACACTAGGAGTTTTATACATATTATGTTATAAGGCTAGATTTTGTATACATATTATGTTTTCTATTTGCAAACTAAAAACATAATTATTATAATTTTCTACCTTTCTAAATATAGGCCTGCTGTTTTATGCAACTTTGTAAAGTCGGGTTCATAATCCATTGCACAACTAGGTACAAATCTCAAAACATAAGTCATTATAGTCAAATATTATTTAATAGATGTAGGCTCTATACTGCACTAAACTTTTCGATGTCAGACTGCTTGTGCTATTGACACTAATTTTGTATGTAAGACAATTTTTCGGTCTATCGTACCTGCTAGTAGCTCCATCAGATATATTTATTTTAGTTCTTAATAAAAAATAATATCAACTTTTCAAAAATTACTAGATAAACACAGGAAAAAAACTGGGTATATATTTTACATCCAGAAACCATCTTGATTTAATTTTTCTAAAGATAAAATTTCCGGAGGTATTTCTGAATTAAAATTTTTTGTAAGTGCATATGTAATAAGCAATTAAGAAATAAGTTCCTTAAAAAGATTTATAATACTTTTTTATTTCAGATTTCTGAAAATCCTGAGATGGAGACTTTGTACTGAAATATCCTAAAATCTGTTCAGATCATTTTAGTTTAGTGATATTCTGACTCACCCTGATGGGCGATGTTATTTTATGTTTATTTAATATACATGCATGTATACATGCATGTTAATTATTTGGTGAAATAATTTTTGAAATCTCAGACTGTAATGTTACTGGATGTGCCCTGGAACAGCCCTAAGGACAATGTTTGGGTAACTTTCAATATCTAATAGATGAATATACATGTCATCATGTTTGCATTTTCATATCGTCATATTGGATACCTTGCATAAAAAAATTGGCATTGATACTGCGAGTTACGTTGTGGTCGAAGAAAACACCCTTTTTAAAAAACGTCAAATTTTTATTAAAAGGTAAAATACAAGATTCAAGATCAAGAGCAGACTAACAAGTGATTCAATCACCGTTCTTTGCTTATATTTATAAGATTTCCTTATCTGTAATTGAATTTGTCACATTCAGCAATATGGGGAACGTAACTTGCGATTTGACTTACTTTTTCTATGATTCATGTTAAATTAGTGGTGCAATTGGCAATTAGTAATTTAATAGACCCAGGACAGGGAAGGATAAAGGAACGCTTCCTCCTCATTATTTTATCCTGTTAACCAAATCTTATATTATTGAATAATATGAAGCTCTTTACTTTCCACATTTTACTTTTTTTAGTCAGTTTTAATGACAAACATTTTATATTTGTGTTATTGAATAAATATTGTGTTGGCAATGTTGAAAGGTTGTTGACAAAATTGAAAAAACTGTTGCAAACATTGTATTCCTCCCCCACCCAATATTTTGTCTCCAGTCTCCCCTTGACCAGGAATTTATGATTAGGGGTAAATATCAGTTAAGTCTAAGTTTTGTGCATTAACAAGTATTACAAAAACATACATTTTACTAACACTTTTATTATAGCGTTATGGAATAATAACACTCTGAGGATTTTTGTTTGATTATTTTAATTTTCTTTTTACAACTTTCAACTTGTTAATTTTAGAAAATAATATGAGAATAGCATGCTGCTTCTGTTTTCTGTCGTTGCTGCGGCTTGGAGACCGGAGAGCTGCGCTTGGATTCTTTACGAACAATTTTTTGGGTCTTGTCGGCATATCTCGGCGTTGCTATGGTGATACGTACTTTTAGGGGAATATGGAGTAAACATGCCGGCCGCCTTGAAAACCTTAGGGTTTTTAAAAGTTATCTTGTGGAAGCATGCATAACTTTCCAGCTGGGCGTTTTACAAGTGAAGTAGAAGTTCGAATAGTTGCTGTTCTTACTACATTATCTGATCCAGGATGAATTTCTTGCACCATTTGCCATTTCAACGGTAGTAAGCCATCTTCTTTTATTAAAACCACAGAGCCTGGCTTCAGAAGGGTTGGAAAATTTTGTTTCCATTTTGTTCTCTGCTGCAATTCCGAAATGTATTCTTTCGACCAGCGTGTCCAAAAGTGTTGAATCATTTTTTGGAGACGCTTGAATTTCGTGAGCTTATTTTCAAGTATTGGTACGAAGTCTTGATCAGAAAGGCTGATCAATTCTTCTCCAATAAGGAAGTGCGCGGGAGTTAAGGGTTGAGGATCTGATCAGATCAGAGTCAATACCAAATGATAAAAAAGGTCTAGTTGGCCTTATACGCTGGGTTGGTAAATCTCCCATTATATGACTAATACTAGGGGCATCAAATCGAAGATATGTAACTCACGATCTAACCACCTTTTTAACGAGATTTTTACCAGATATTGGCCAAAATGTTCTTCGTATACAGGCTAAAAGTATGTGGGGCCCTGCGTGTAATAACCTAACGTGCTCATACTCCGAAATTAAAATAGTTAATTTATGTTTAAAATAGCGCACTACCTGCCACCTACTCTTAAGATGTTTTGTTCATCTAGGAATGGATTTAACTTTAATAATTTACTTTTGGAAGATAGTGATTTATTTTTATTTAAAGCTTGTATATCCGTTTTAAATTCAACCCTTTGAACTGCTCTTATAAGAGTTGTCAAGCTGTCATTTAACTCTTTTATGCTTAAATTGCCGCATTGTCTCTTATTTTTTAGACTTCTGCTATTATTAATAAAACGAAGACAATAAGTCAACACTCTTTGTAGTGTACGAAAAGAAGAAAACCTATTAAAAATATAGTCTTCAACAGCAGCTGCATCTGAGGTTGCAGTTAAAACAATCGAATCGTTTAACCACGGAAAGATCTAATGCCTCGACTGCTTTCTTTGAAAGTTCTACGAGGAGAAGAAGAGCAGCACATAGTTCAAGCCTAGGAATAGTTGTTGTTTTTAACGAGCCACTCAAGTTTTTGCACATAATAAGCTAGTGAAAATGTTGCCGAAACTATCAGTAGATCTTAAGAAAATACAAGCACCATATCCTTGCTCACTGGCATCAGAGAAACCGTGTAATGAATAGAAATTGAATTCTTTATAAGAACAAGACGAGGAATTTTTAAAACATTTAAATCAACCATTTGATCTTGAAAATTTCTCCATCTCAATGATAAATCCAGAGGTAAAGATTCGTCCCAAGCTAATTTATGTTGCCACAACCTTTGAATTATGATTTTTGCTGTCATAACAATAGCAGCAATAAGACCTAAGGGGTCAAAAATTTGCGCTATGCACGACAGTACCTTCCGTTTAGTAAAATGATTATTATATGGAGTTTGAATGGAATATTTTAAAATATCATCCTTTGGTTCCCAATATAGCCCAAATGTTTTAAGCTGAAAATTTCCCCCAAAGGAAACATTATTGCCTGACTCATCAACACTGTCAGATAGAACCTTGGCTTCGTTACAGTGAAACTTTCTTAGTTCAAAACCAGCTGTACTAAGAGTTTTAGTTACCTCCTCTTTAATATTTTTGACTTCCTCGACTGTTCCCCCATCACTACAAAGATCATCGACATAAAAATCTTCTAGTATTATTTTGCTAATGAGAGGGTTCCTTTGAGAAAGTTTTAAGGAAATTTCTTTGAGACATCTAGTGGCTAGATATGCGGCTGGGCCAGTACCATAGGTAAGTGTATCTAAAAGATAGGGCTCAATTTCATAAGAAGGATCATACCGCCATAAAATTACCTGCAAAGGGCGCTGTTCTGGAGTCACTAACACCTGTCGATACATCTTTGCGATGTCCGCAGTGAGGAGTATGTTATGTTTTCTTGAACAGACTAAACTCGAAAAAAGATCGTTTTGTACAGTGGGGCCAACTAATAAAGTGTCATTTAAGAGTAACCACTGTCTGATTTAGAAGATCCGTCAAACACGACGCGAAGCTTTGTTGTGGAACTTGCATTATTTAACACACAATGATGTGGCAAAAAGAAAACAGTGTTATCTTTTAAGGCGTCAAAACTGGTTTTAGTCATATGACCTAAAGCTTCGTATTCTTTTATGAATTTAGCGTAATCAACCTTGAGGGTAGGATTTCTTTGTAACCTTTTTTCTAAATTTAAAAATCGATTCTTAGCGATTTGTTGAAAATTTCCTAATATGGTTATAGGATGCTTAAGTGGCAAAGAAACTATAAAGCGCCCATCTTTATCACGCGTAGTTGTAGATCTGAAATTTTCCTCACATTTTTTGTCATTAGCTGACAAGGGAACTTTATTAAATTTTTCTTCAATGTTCCAAAAACGGGCTAATTCCTCTTCCAAAGGTTTAGAGGTGCCTAAATTACACGAAATGCTGTGTGTTTCAGGCTGTGTTTTTTGAATAATTGGCAAATCTTTGCCTAGTTTAATTTGCCCTACTGACAATACATCTCAAAATGTATCGCACCCTATTAAAATATCAATTGATCCTGGACGATAAAAACCTGGGTCTGCAAGAATTAAATGAGGAGGAATTTTTAAATGAGAAACATTTATGGGTAAGTATGGAATTTTATTAGTGATTTTAGCTATCACTAAACATTTTAATTTAAACTCAAACGAACTTTGTCGTGCTTGTATATTCACTGTTGTTTGTTTTAAAATTTTAGAATTAGCCTGCCCAATACCAGTCACTGAAATATTTGTATGTCTAGTGTGTAGGCCCAATTTGTTGCATAATTTTTCTGTAATAAAGGAAGATTCGCTTCCAGAATCTCTGCACTGATGAACATTGCACTGCTTATCAAGCACATTTACGATAGCAGTAGACAATAAGACTCTTGGAGCGCGACCTAAATTATAAAACGTCTGCTGCACGTCAAAAGCTTCCGTATTTACATGACTCTCCCCCAATCCAGCCGCTACCAAGCTTGTAGTAATCGGCGCGTTGACTGGAGGCGCCGGTACCTGGAAAGTTTTACAGTGACTTTATACAGGACAGTGGCGACAATAGAGCCTAAGCTCCGCCCATACGCCATTAATGGGCTAAATCTTTGTTGTTTATATGTGTGTAAACGGCGATTTTGTATATTTGTTTTGCGTTTTTAAATGGTTTGTGCCTGAATATCTTCAGTTTTAAAGTACCAGTCTTGTGCATTTATGTATGAAGTTTGAGTCTCAATTAACCCGGCATTTGTCGCTAGGGTCAAAATTTCACCATTAGTCGCACGTGAGATTTTCTCTCACATGCAAAATTTTAAGAAATAAAATACTACTATGTTTAATATTAGTTTTAATCGTAAATTAAACAGTATTCATAGTTACAAAACACGATCTTTTTTAAATTTAACGTATATTATCTTCATAAATCATCATCAGATCCCATCTCTGCTTCTGTGATACAGTTTTACAAGAAAAAATTGTGTGTTCAGGACAAATGGGTCGCTGGCAAGTTCTACATACTTTCTTGACTTTTCTGTTTTTTCGCCGAGGACAGAAGCTACAAAAACTTTCACGGGCCATTTCTGGTTGCCTTACTTCTTCAGGTGGTAGTTTTGCGATTTTTCTAATAGAAGTTCGTAGGGTGAACGGTAAGTTTGTAATTTGGGACCGGTTTATTAGGTGAGGTTTTATCAACGAAAGAGCCAGGTCTTTCAAATATAAACGTCTAGGCGGAATGGGTTGGTTTATGTTATTTGCCTTATAAATTATAAAGCTGTTGACGCCACCAATATTTAGCATTGAAAAATATACCGTCAGGGGCCATCTACAACTTATTCTTGCAACCGAGTATAACGCTTTCATTTCATCAACCACGTCGACTGCTCCTTTAGTTAAATTATAAAAGGTTATAATTTCGGGCTTTACTTGGTCTCCTGTTTCTTCATCTATGATGTCGCCGTCGTGCATGGTGGACAAAAGTAGTACATTTTTTTTCATTTTCTTCTGAGGAACGTATGAAACTAATACAGACTTTTTTGAAAAAGCGAACATACTACTACAAAAGCATCGTTCCTTGATATTTGACAATTCAGTTGGTATTTCTTTTTTATTTTTTCGTAAGGTGCCAACAATAGTAGTATTGTGATTGATCTTTAGGTCATTAGCCAATGGAATAGAGGTAAAATAATTGTCCATCGTGACATTCCTACCAGTACCAAGAATTGGCTCTATAATCCTCTTGACTACACTAAAAGCTGTATTTTCTACGTTATATTGGCCTTCGGGTTGTTTCCCTGAGTAAATTTCTAAATTAGAGGTATAAAATGATCTAGAGTCGACTAAAGCGTATATTTTTATGCCGTATTTGGCGGGTTTGTTTGCGATATACTGTCGAAATTTACAGCGACCTCTAAATGCCTCAAGCATCTCATCCACAGTTCCATATTCGCCAATGGTATAATGCGTTTTACAAAACTGAACAAAACCATCAAATTGTTTTCTAATGGCGGCCAAATTATCCGAGGCTTTCCGAATATCTCTATCATGGATGTTGTCAAATCGTAAAGCACTTAGCAGTGTACAAAATCTTCGCTGACTCATTGTTGCCCGAAAACATTCAGGAGATGTACCATCATCTTTCCAAAGTTCAGAAATATTGACATGGCTACTTTTTTTGATGCCGGCTAGATATAAAAGACCAATAAGGGCACATAGTTCATGAAAATTAGTGTCAGCACAATCTCTGGCACGGATATATTTTTCGCGCTTCATTCGAAGATATTCATTAGTGCAATCGACCACTTCTTGAACCGAGGCATCAGGAAAGAAAAGTTTCCAACATTCAAGCGGCGTTTTTGCATTACGTGCTAAGCCTTTTACGCCAGGCAAATGCGTTACCAAATTATGCTTTCTTGTACGACCTCTAGTAATGGGAGCGTGCTTCAACCACTTTGTGACTTTGTCTTTACCAATGTCAATTGGTGCGTTTTGGAAAAAAACGTCGTCAGTGTCTATATCCATTAGCTCATCACTCTCATCAAAACTTTCTTGATCTTGTTCTTGGACGCCTTCATTTTCTTCGTAATCGGATTGGTCTGTATCTGTATTGTGTAGGCTATGGTCGCTTTCTGCATCACTTTCTGGTTCGTCGCATCTTTCTTTATCATCTTCAAGAGGTTGAAAATTTTCATTTTGATCTGAAATAAATAATAAATTATTTAGTCTACAGATCGAAGAGCAGATTGAATAGTTTCCCCAAAATCGTCGTGTATTATTACACATTTTGGTATAAAATCAAGAAAAAAAAATTATTTGCTTACCTCTGTTCTTTTCCTGCTCAAACTTTAAAAGTGCAAGGTCCACAAGTCTTTTTCCACGACTCATTGCACTACACGTAGCACTATACTAATTAAAAACAACAACCTGGAGTCTATAAAAATACTTCAAAAATTATGACGCGCTTTGTCGCGCAATGAGAGAAAATCTCACACGGAGTGCAACTGTCTCTACTACGCTCTACAAAATACTAACGCGACGCGATCGGATTACACTAATTATGCCAGAAGGTGGGGAGGGGATAGTCAGGAAAGTACCTAAAAGGACACGGATCAGTAACTTGTTAAAAATAATTTAAATTAACTTTAATATAACCGTGAGAGAAAATCTCATATAGCGACTAATGCCGGGTTAATTATTGTACATTTAGGTAAGCAAGTTTTAAAAAAACTACTGTTTTTATAAGCCCTGTTTGTGGAAGCCTTCCTTGTGAAAATATTTATTTAGAAGTAAAGTATTAAATTAGAGTTAACAGATTTCCCACGGCATAAGAGAGGAAACTAAAATATACAACAGACTTAAATTGATTTATAAAATATAGTGATGTAAACTGCAAATACTATATAAATATTCTTTGCAATACTTAGGAAGAGCGATCTCTTCTCGGGTTATGTTATGTACCTTGAAATATTGGGATAATTATGTAGATAAATTAATGTTTATTCTTTGCAAATAAGGTATTTTTTATTATTATCTTTCTTAAACAATCCTACATCGCTTCATTAACAGTTTTTTTAATAACATACTTTATTAAATACAAACGCTCAAATGAAAAAAGCTTATGTTTGGACTTCTACTACCATTCTACTATAGTAGCAATAGTCAAGAACATAAAAATTGAGTTAGGAAGGAATTAATTTTTAATTTTTCCACTCTGAGCCTTTTAAATTATTAGAGCTTTCGAGGATTTCAAACGTATGGTTAAGTTTCACAATATTATGTACTATTTTTTCATTTTTTTTTTCAGATAATTATGACGGGCTGCCAAAAAAAGTCTTCCTTATGAGGGTGTTTCCTAAGGATACTAGTCGTAGAAAGGAACGGGTTATTAGAATGAAAAGGGATAAATCGATTCCTAAGGACACATCACGATTATGTGAGGTATGAAATGTGGCAATTTAGTTTAACTAATTTTATCAAAACCATAGCTTTTTGCAAAATGTATTTTTTTTTAATTATTTTTTTAGGTACATTTTGCACCACACATGTGGGAGAAGACAACGCGAAGATGGTACAAGAAAATTAAAGACAAATGCAGTACCCACAATTTTTTTCTTTTCTAAACTAAAGCCAATTAAAAAGCCTGGTTCGAAAAGATGGTTCCAGTCATCAGAGGTTTATAGAAATGGAAAGTGTATTTCGAAAATACTATTAAGTATTTTCTTCACAAAATGTAGATTTAAAGACATTTTTTATTAGCAAGATGATAGAAATTGATGCCGACATTTTGAATTGTCATAATATAAAACAAAAGTTAATAAGTAGATAAGTAGTTTTCAGACTAAAAATAGCTAGTAAGAAAAAAAAATTAATTGATAAATATGGTAGTAAGTCTTTTAGACTTTATTAGTATTTTAATTGTGTTTTTTTAAATGTTAACTGATCTGGCAGGGTAAATTTTTACTCTGTAGAAAATTTAACTGTAAATCACTTTTAAACTGCAGAATCTGCAACCCATCTACCTTAGTGGATTTATATGTTGTATTCTCGAGTAAAAAACATATCTTTCTGCAATTTGTTTTTTTTTCAAATACACTTTTAGGATTGAAAATTTTCCACATACATATATCCTTTCATCCTGTATAATTGTAATATTACCCAAAGTAATTATTTAGAAAAAAAAATACAAAGTTCAGAATTGTCCCCCCCATACTGTTTAAATGTGACCATTCCAGTTAGGGGTTGACTAGATAGGATAAGGATAAATTTTTTTTATAAAAGAAATATTTTCCAGATAGCTCTTTGAAACCAACTCATTTTAATTCTTATGTTCGAAAATTTAACCATTTAAGTAACTATTAAGTATATTTAAATAAGAATATATTACAAATTTTCTATTAATAACCTTATTATTACAAAGCATTCTTAAAAAATTGTGTAGGCATTATGTACATCTAAATAAAAGATATGACATACAGCATTTTATTGTTAAAGCCTTCATGAAAGTGTAATCCACGTACCTTCAAAACAAACACGAGGACCTATGAAAAAAACATTTATGAAATGTTATTTATTTGGGAATCGAGGAAATAAAATTAACAGTGATATTTAAAAACAATTTACTTATATACTTTGACAAGTCTTCATTTTATTAATAATCATAAAATTGGCACCAATTCATAATTTGTATAAATTATTCATTTGTTTCCAAATCTGGTTCACATAAGTAAGAGACATTCTAAAAGCGAGGCCTCTGTGATATAATTAAAAAGCTATTATAACTAGTTTTCCTGTGTTCTGCTCGTAGTATCCAGATATTTCCGTTGCTAAATTGGCAGTATCAAATGAACCATCAAACTAAAAAATATATTCAAATTGTAATATACCATATGAAAAATTCAATGCCTGGAAAAGAAATGAAACTCGAGCAACACAAAAATGCTTTG
This sequence comes from Kuschelorhynchus macadamiae, assembly GCA_030620095.1. NCBI lineage: Eukaryota > Metazoa > Arthropoda > Insecta > Coleoptera > Curculionidae > Kuschelorhynchus > Kuschelorhynchus macadamiae. Next base: position 732,990 of record JAUTXW010005441.1, read on the forward strand.
TTTATTGTGCATGCAATAACTCACATTTATCGGTCAAATATTATATGCACCTAATAAAGAAAATTAGGTATTGCAAGACAGATTTTCATATGTTGGCTTACAAGCAAAGAGCACTAAGTCAAATGTGTTACAGTTCACCTAGTACTTTTTGCTTGTCAGCCCCCGGTATATCGTATTTAATTAAAAATTAAACTAACAATTTATTGCAACACCACATAATCAGTATGTTGTGTTACGCAACTTTACCACGAAGATTCATAATTTAGTAGCGAGTTCATAACAGCAAAATTTTTCAGATTTTAAATATACCCAGGTGAAAATTGAAGAAAACTTTGATATTGCTTGTAACTTTTCCAATTTATTTAACAACAACAAAATCACATAATTGATATGTTTACATAATGTTATGTAAATTGCATGAGCCAGAACCAAAAAGTACACATGTAATTGTAAGTATTAAAGTATACAGGTATATGTAGTTTAATTAACTACTTAATAGTTCATGTTGTATTTCAAAATAAATAATAAAACTCTCTAAGTAGGTACGGTATGGTAGAAGAACCCTTGTTTGTGAGTTCTAATTGAACATAAAAATATTCATTCGTCTAGGCATGAGCTAAAGAGCCAAATTTACCATAAAATGTAATCAATAAATCTAAAACAAAAATTAAAATTCAAAGCACTAAACACAGTGGTGAGAGATGGAGTTTTAAGTTTTTTATTTTAACTTACAAATATATAAAAGCCCTAAAAACAAATAAAAATTAAGTTTAAATAATGTTTAAAAACCAAAGAATCCTAATAGATATAATCAATATTAAATTTGTTATATTGGTCCCCTGTTGGATGAAATAACCTATAGACATATATAACTGAATTTTTAATGTTTAAAATTTATATTTTTATCAAGCTTAAACTTTATTTTATACTTATGAAATCAATAATAAAACATAACTTATAGTATTTGTTAAAAAATAGGCCTTACTAAATCATCACATTTTTGTAAACAGCTGCTCCCAAGCCACATAAATATTGTTAAAATACAAAGTCCAAATAACTAGCTTTCGATTAAAGCAAAAATTAAGTTGCAAATAAACTGAAGTAAACATTTGCAAATAAATTGAAGTAAACATTTGCAAATAAACTGAAGTAAACTAGACGAAATTCCCATAAGATCAATGGTAAACAATACATTTTTTGCCCATTAATGGCGGATATTAGCTCCAGCCAATCAAAACGTTAACCACTATTGTCGCCACTGATCTCGTATAAAGTCACTCTAGGAAGTTTCAGCTGAGTGCCAAATATTTGTGCTTGGAGCAATTGAAGCCGCTAGAGTAGCAATAGGATTTTTAGATGGATTTGTATTTGGTTGGGAATTGTTATTTTGTTGAAAATGATTACTTTGTTGGGAATTATTATTTTGCTGGGAATTATAATAATTATTATGCAATAGAGTGTTATGGCGTTTATTACATTTTCTACAGGGTGTGGACCGGCATTGGTCAGTTTGATGATTATTTCGAAGACAATAAGACATTTTCTTTTTGTTGCCTATGCTAGTCGTTTATTAATATTAAATGAAAGAAATATTTTGCAGTTGTATACAGTGTGATCTTTATTACAGAAGGAAGAAATGGGAGAATGAGTTGTAGGAAATGAATGTCGCTTACTTTTCTGCTGATATGATTGATTGAACTGTAAATTTTCTAATAACCTACATTTTTCATTTAAAAAATCTGTAAAAATTTCAATTGTGACATTATCATGTTTAGCATATTCAATCTCCCATTTTCGGCTTTGTAATCTGATCCAACTTAAGGGACATCATATGTATAACTAAGGCGTCCCAGGAATCTATTGGTTGGTTTAGCACTTCTAATGCCCTAAGATGTTTGTTTAATCCAATCCAATAGAGTTCGTAAACTTAAATACCATTCAGACTTTACAACTTCTAAATCAAATAGAGCTTTTATATTAATTATATTAACAACCTAAAATGGTCTAATCATATTGACACCTTAACTAAAAAACTTTCTACCGCCTGCTTCGCCATTCGATCAGTTTCAAAAGAACTAGACGTTCCTTCTGCCAGACTTACTTATTTCTCTTTATTTGAATCCCACCTCCGCTATTGCCTTCCCTTTTGGGGCTGCTGTACCCCCGAGCAATTTCTTAGTATTTTTATGCTTCAAAAGAGAGCCATTCGTTACTTGTTTGGTCTAAATAATAGAGCTTACTACCAATACTATTTCAAAAAACATGAAATATTAACACTTCCTGCATTATTTATTTTGGAAACGGTATGTTTGCTGAGAAAACATATAAACACCCTCCCAGAAAGGCCACAACATGTATACCCTACTAGAAACTCTAGGCATGATATATATCTTCCCATTCCTTCCTCAGAAAAAATCAATTATTTACAACGCCATAAAACTTTAGAACAATCTGCCAGTACATAAAAATCTATCCCTATGCTTGCACAATTTCGAAAAAACACCAAAGCATACCTCATTGAGAGACCATTTTACAGCGTTAATGATTTTTACAGCGAGTAAGTCTCTTTAAATTGTCACTAAATTCGCATGTTTACTTAAATCTTTTGTGAGTCATGTCCTAACTCGTAACACTTAATTTTGAAAATCATCATATAGAGAAAAGAACTGTTGAACATTCACTTAAAACTTAATTATTTTTGTTAGGTATTGGATTAAAAACAAAATTTAATTCTTTTTTGTATACTACATTCTACACTAGTTTATTATACCTTCTGTTTAACATCACAATTATTTGTATAACTATAATAACATAGAGTTTAAGGTCGCATAGTTGCAATTTTGATTTCAATGTCATCGAAATTATTCACCTCGTACATGTGTGTTTGTTTACTTTTATAAGGTTATTAGGATTCATTAACTGTTTTGCGGCAATGTTATGTTATATTCTAACGTATGTTTTACGATTTGGTAAATTGATAATTTACATTTTTAAAAAGCATTGACCTATCGAAATTCTTTTCGATTAATGTTTTGATATGTCTTATTTTAGGTATATTTTGCTTTGTCCATAAAATTGTAAAATTTTTCTGCGGCAATAAAGCATACTTTTGTTTGTTTGATATGAGTTTTAATTAGTATTTTAGGATTTTCGAACCTTTTGACCAATAGATCCCATGCCACACCATAGTTATCTGCGGAACTCTCAAGCGATTTTAATAAGTCTGCAGTTTGCCCTTTTAATGAAAGCCTTAAATAATGAAACTTTTGCACATCTGATATTGATTGATTATCATGTATAAGCGATTTAAAGGTATCTTTATAAAATAACCACTGGTTATATGACCCGTCAAAATACGGTGAAGGGATTGAAGGCAATCTAACATTAGGAAATGAAAAATTGGCAGCTTGTGAATTTTAAGACTGAACACTAATTTGATCCTCTTCAACTGAATTTTGCGATTCATCTGCCAATTCTTCTAAATATGTTTTTGCCTTGCCAACATAATAAAAATAAGTATTTTCAAAAGTCTGTCGTTTCCTTATATAAAGCTTCAGAATCTACTTCAGTATCAAGAGATTCGGTCTGACCTTGAATGCCAGGTAGTGCGTATTTTCCCCTAAACTGCAATGGCCCAAACCGTCAGTGTACCGAAACTACTTGGACCCTAACCGTCGAAATCCCGACAGAATGGAATGCACTTTAAGTACGGAGTTCGCAAGTTACGCTACTGGCTGGAAATTCTTTAGACAGGCGTGCTGTGTTGTCAAGCTTGCATTCTGAGTTTGAAGTGAGATTTTTGTTTATTATAAGGCGATTTGCTTATAAATGGGATAATTTTTTATTTGGTTGGAATAATGGAGAGCGAATATTGAAATAAATTATTGTTGGAAACCTGCATTGACATTATTTTGAACCTTTGAACTTCAGTGATTGAAGAAAGGTATACAAGTACCTTATGTTCATTTTCAATTGTTGGATTCTTACATTGAGACAATCTTATTTAGTATATAGAATAATACAGTCCTATTTGTACTGCTTAGTACTAAGTACGTGAAAGAACAGATAAAAGTCATCTTTTATCTGGATTTATTTTGGAATGAAGAGGTATGCTCTTAGAGGTATAAATTTCTTACCTACATAATTTCAACTTTTAAGGTAATTTTTTTAGCATTTTTTATTTAATTCAATACCTACCTTATAACTAATTTGTATCAATCACATATTGATTAATGCTTTAAGAGATTGCTAATTTTTGATATTATTCTACCCTATTTTAATTATTTTTAGGTTTAGAAGGTACTTCAACATGGTCATGTGTTTTATTTGGGATTGTATTGTATGATCCATAATTATAATGTATGCAATGGATTATACAACTTATATTCAGAAAACTTCTAAATTAAAGCAATTTGTTAATCATATACAGGAAGCAAATAGGCTCCTAGAATTACTCATAGCAATACTTCAAAAGAACTAAGATGATTTACATACATGATACACATATAGGTATATTATATATTGCATTCCCAAGAAAGGTTAACCCACAGGTGGAATTATGGTGTACACATTTTCACGTCGTTTACCTTTTGGTTTCTTCAGTTTATTGTGACAATTAAACATTTGCAATTACAACTAATTTTGGTAGGTACATTTCAGTGTATACAATATGCACACAAAAATAAATAAATGTTCTTTATAAAGGTAATCGATATGTTGGTGATATATCAAAATTTCAAATAGTGATTCTTTGAGAAACTTGCAGGTTAGTTAGTAGTCTTTGCAAGGGGTTTCACATCTTATAGGTTTTTTTCCAGTAATGGTGTTAATTTTTTTTTCACAAACTTTGTCTGCATCATATGCAGTCCTTTCTGAATTGATTGTATGTTAGTTCAAATAAGAACTCATCTGATGACTTTTTAATGAATTGACAGGATGAAGTATTTTTGTAATGGAATGAAGAGCAGTGGTTTCTTCTATGGTCTGTTTTTTAGTGTTAGTTTTAAAAAGCATTGTAATAGGCAGAGCCGGATTAACCATTGTTAGCACCCTTAGCACAAGACTCATGGCGCCCCATTATTATCGATATGTAGCAAATTAAACAACCAAAAAAACTTGACAAAAGATTTAGTTTGACAAATAAATATATTTAGATATGTAATAGGTCCAGGTATCTATTTTAAAAATAACAGAAGCAATATTTGCATGCAAAAGAACAGAAAACCAAGTGAAATAATTTGAAACACGAACATTATTAATTTTAAAAATGCTTTTTTCTGGCCGTTGCAAAAGCAAATGATTTAATTAACTTCTCAAAAGAAACCCTTTTAGTAAACTGTTCCTCTGTACAGAAAAGAGCAAGTCCACTAATGCGTTCTTGAAGCATACTAGTTCTGTTAAAATTTTTAATGCCTTTCAGAACTGAAAATGGCAGACATGGTTGAAATCCGGAGCATATTGAATATACAGAGTAAAATTTCAATATTCGGGTAGATGTGCTCCAATTCTTTCTCTCCAAAAATGTTTTTCGTGGGTTATGTGCCGCAGGTCAAACATTTTTGGGGTGAAACGACTTAATTTGTTATATTTTTTCACATCTGCAATAAAATAAGTGCATTGGCCATTGCAACTTTCAACAACTGGTCATGGAGTCATGATCATGATATTATAGACAAGTTATTGATACTAAAGAACTGTTCATAAATTATTGTTGTGCATTGTTCTTACAAAGAAGTTATGGCTTTAAAGTTCTAAATAATATAATTATTCATATTTATTTGTTTAAAAAAACTGCGAGAGAAAAGTTAAAATATTTTTAAAAATCCACCAAACTGTACCACTAGTGCCTTCTTTTATGTGGATTTTGCATTGGGGATTTGGTGCACTTTTGTATTGGCGCCCTTAGCTAGTGCCTAATGGGTAATACGGCCCTGGTAATAGGAGAAACCTCTATCCATTACAAAAATATGTCATCAGGTCAATCCATTGCTACAGGCTCAAATAATCTACTTTTTTATTCTATTTGTATTTCTGGTTGTAGATCTGAGCATCTCGAAGGCAGATAATTATATCTTAAAAGAAGAACTCGAAGATGTAACAGAAAAACTGAAAATATTTAGCAGCTTTACCGATAAGTTTTTGTGTACTTGATAATAAAAGCTTATTTTCATTTTTTAATTCTTCAGTAATTTTTTTTTAAATTAAATACAATAGTAGCTACCTAAGCAAAATGTGTTTGTAATGTGGCATATGTTCATTTAAAAACATATATCTTTTAAATAACTTTGGTTTCTTAATTGATATATTTTCTATGTATATAGTATGAACAGACGTACTTATATATTTATAATTTTGTAACACTTCGATGATTTTGAAATTGACCACTCCGCAAGTAGTAATATAAAATATATTTTTATAGAAATTTTGTACGGACATATTACCTTAATACTTTAGCAGTGTTAAAAGGAAACTGGTATAGTGTGTCTAAAGTAAATTGAGACAACATAAAAACTAAATATCCGTCAACAGTCGGCGATTTTTTTGTGAGGCATGGGCGGCGTGATAAAAATTTAAACTTACTCTTGTAAATTTCTGAATTAAAATAAATTTATTTGATATACGTGGTGTAGCAAATTGAGCATAACAGATACACTTTGATCAACAATGTAAGAAGAGAACTGGTATTTATAATGTAATTAAAAGAGCTACAACTATTAATGAACTCGATTATTAATTTTAAGCGGAGCCCAAATTAGAGACATTTATGTTACCAATTTTTTAGAAATAAAATAAAAAATAAAGCATTATAGAAATAAACAATACATATATTCAGTAAAATATATAACAACAAATTTGTTTCCTATTTTAGCTATCCAGTTCCATTCCCCCCTTCTTAAGAACAGAATATAGTTTTGGCAGATACGTTTCTTCCACAAACACTCTTTGTGTGTGGAAAGGGCAATTTTATTGTCAATATTAAATTAGATGACAAAAGTATACCTACATCAAAACTTTTTTATCCCTCATGCTTGCATGTATTTCTCCTCTAATAATCATTAGTTCTGTAACAAACTTCAATTGTTTTACATGATTAGACTCCCAATGTATTTTCTACCTCGATGATTTTATTATAATTTCCAAAGAACTTAATACTGGAAATCTTTAAAACGTGTTTTGCAGCTTTTGTACGCTAATAATCTGAATAAATAAATAGACAATTTATAAAATATATTAGGAATCAGTATTAAACAAAAGAATTGAAAGTATCAAAATATAACCTTCAATTATAAATAAAATACTACATACTGTTTCCAGTTTTGTTGTAATTAGCCAGAAATACTCTCAAAATAAGTTAAAAAGTAGATTAAAATTATTTGTCGCATAAATTTGTACGCAACGCGCTAAAGCCTTTCGTTGACTTCAGATTTTCCTTTGTTTTCTAGTTTTGTTTGAAAGGAGATGCTGGGCTCACTGTTCAGATTTAACTTGCTATATTTTTGGCGCAAATACTAATCCATTTACTAGATTGATCTCCGTCCAGGACTTAGTCAAAATTGGAGTGACCACATAATTTACATCTTATTCCAGTTTGGAAACGTTATCGGATTATTCCTCCTTTTTGAAATGCGTCTTGGCTATTTTAAAAGCATGCGTGGAACAGGAATTCCCTTTTTTTTCTCACATTAAAAGAATTAGCTCTATAATTTTATAATACATTTTTGATATTTAAAATATATATCTAAAATATTTAACCGTTATAGGGGAGAGTGGGGGAATATCGACTACTTAAGCGCGACTAAGTTTTTTAAATAAAAGTATTAGTACAAATGTATCTAAAACCGTAAAATGGCTTCGTTACTTCATTTGCTAAAATTTTTCTATTGGTTTTGCAAATAAAAAAATGTTTTTTTTCCTTAAAATGCATTTTTGTAAACAGGTAATAAAATCGGGTAATTTCGACCGATGGGATAATATCGACCACAAGGTAGGGTAAAATCGACCGAGTAGTAATATTTTGGAATTTATTTTATTTCAACATTTTAACACTAATATTACATTGAGCAAAAGTCACAAATATATACTGAAGCTTTTTCTGCACTAGTACAGTCAGCATGAGCCCAGGTTGCACAAGAACGGCACCGCCACCAAACCTCATTGTATCCAAATTGTTCACAAATAGGACAGATTTCATCAATTTCTCTTTCCTGTTCAACCTGAGTTTCCACTTTACCCATAATTTTTTTTGTGACCTTCTTAATCTTTTCATTTCCCTTTTCTCTGTCTGCAATTTTTCTTGTAATCTTTTTTAATTTTTCATTTTCTTCCTTTTTTTGTTTTTTCAATGTCTTATTTTCGAGCTCTTCTTTTAATGGGGTAGATGTTAATATTTGAGAATGTTGCCTTTTTCGCTGTGAAGTTCTTGGTTGAAACATTGGAAGTGGACATAGGTCTTGGAAAGAAATATTTTCTGTTTTTTCTTTAATTTTTAAGGTTTTATGCCACCATCATCACTTAGGCTATCTTCCACAACTTCTTCCAAACTGAATTCAGAATCAGACGAATTTGATGACAATCTGGTATTACGTAAGCTCTTGAGTCTTCCTGGAACAGTTCCACTCAATCCACTTGGCCCTGGTTCTGGAGAAGGAGTCTTTTGTCTGGGTTCAACAAGTTCTAAGATATTCTGAGATGTATTTCCCTGCAATGGTAAATCTGCTGGAGCCGTTGTATTTGGCAGATCTGTATTATCTTTATGAATAGGTACAAAGTCTTCTTCACAGAACACATCACGATTGATGGGAAATATTCCTGTGGTCTTAAATCCGTTAATTGCCTTCTCTATTGTGGTCGTCCTATTGTAAGCATTCCCAAAAAGTTCGGCAATATCAGTCTCTTTGATTTTTTCATAATTTCTACTTTTTATGTACTTCTCACATTCTTGGTGGTAAGCAGTTTTCAAGGACTTAAAGAAAGTAACGTCCAGAGGCTGTGTCCTGTGAGATGTGTGGGGGGGAAGTGATAGTAAATGAATGCCAGAATTTCTACAAAAAGTGTAGGAAGCCAAAGAAGAATGAGTTGAATGGTTATCCAGTACTAGAAGAATAGGTTGCTCTGGAGAAGCATTAGCAAATTTCGCAAAATGTTGCAACCATTCGGTAAACAATTCTTCGGTAATCCATCCAGATTTTGAACATTTGTATATCGCGCCTGCCGGTCCATTTTTTTCCAAACCATCTTTCATTCTCATTCTCTTAAAAATAAACATGGGCGGGATATATTGCCCAGACGCACTAAAACAGCATACAATTGTAGTGTTTTGACCCCTTTCTCCGCTTGTTATCACGCCGACTTGTTTCTCTCCCTTTCTTGCCAATATACGACTCGGATTGTGGACATTGGAAATACCCGTTTCGTCAACGTTATAAATGCGATGAACTTCAAAATGGTATTTTTCAAAAAGCATTTCAAGATTATTAAAAAAAAATTCCATTTCGCCTTTGTTAAATGCGGTAACTCTGCTTAGGCTAGTAGCTTCCGGTTTACGAAAACTAAGCTGCGGATAACGTCGCATAAATGAGTAGATCCAATCCTTGCCACACATCCCGCTCTCCTTATTAAAAGGATGTGTAATTTTATTTGTCTCTGCATATTTAAAAACCAATGTTCTTATGCTTTGAGCTGTCAATCCATAAAATAATTTGGACAATTTTAAAATGGTTTCAACAATTTCTTTTTCCTGATTTTCGGAAAAGACAGGTTTTCTTCCCAACGTAAGTTTTTTTGGTTGAAATCTACCTTTTAGTCTATCTTGAAGAGTACCATATGGGATATTAAACATTTGTGCGGCGCCCCTAATGAATAATGTCTTTTCTCCCACGGCCTTTATTGCTCTTTTCATAGACTCCTCCGTCCACGAAGAACGTCCAGTTTTTCGAACATATGTTTGCGGCATCTGAAATGAAATGCTGACATGTACCTTATGCTTGCATTTATTGCGCACTTTCTTTAGAATAGATAATGATTAGACCACAAATATTAAGTAGGGTAATATCGATCACTGCAGGGTAATATCGACCAGCATGATCGATTTTACCCGAACCGGTAAACTTAACCCTAAATTTGTTTTTACTAAAAATATGTATTAAAAGTGCACCAAATTGGACCTAAATTACGGAAGAATATCCGCAGTATTCTATTAAGATAAAATGCAGAACATTTAGAATGTATAAGGATTTCCCTACCTTAATAATAGCAGCACAGTTTTAATAAAAACAGATTAAACACGAGTACAACTATCAACATGGATACACGGAAACGTTATGGCTTCAAATTAATCGCATAAATCAGGCACATACGAAGCCATCTATTGGTCAGTTGATGTATTAAGCCCATATGGCGCCAAGTTTAGAAGATTTGAAAGTGGTCGATTTTTCCCGACGGTCGATATTCCCCCACTCTCCCCTAATCATTTTTATATTCTTTCTTTTTCAGGTCCCTCTCTATCTGGCAAGCTGAGATCATTGAACAACTTTTATAACCTAGTTCTTTAATGCAACTTCTAAAGAACAATGTTGAAATTGTCATGTAATGGAAAACCGAAAGAAATATTTTGTTACACAACATACAACATAAAACATTAGGGGCACGAATTTTAATATATTTTTGTAAATTACTAATGTACAATGTGGTTATTTTAACTTGTCCACATTTTAATCTGGTATAAAATTTTCATTTTTCCTGATATCAAATCAAAATGTCCAGAAAAGACGGCAAGTTACTAAGTTCCCAAGAACAGAAATAAAAGTGTAAATTTTCAAAAATATAAATTAACTGGCATTTTTTTTAAATGAGAAACTTTCTGATTTGCACTTTCAGTAGATAGATCTCATGTCCCTAGTTTTTGATACCTTTATCGTTCAAAAATGAAGAACTTTGTCATACATATTGGTTTTATGGCACAGCCGTTTTTTCCTTTTCCCTTGTATTTTTAAAAATAAATCTCTAAGTAAGTTAGAGCAGATCGTAATTTGAAAAAGTTAAAATAAGCACGCTGAGTGGTACAGAGTACACAACTAACTTTTTGCTAGCTATAGGCAAACATAGGTTTATTGCTTCTTGTAAAAGTTCAGAAATAGTCTTATTTGATAAAACATGACTTTATTATATAAAAAAATTATTTTTTTTTGCCAGTTTCATTTTTTGTTGATGTATGTAAAGTATTTTTTAAATTATTTCTTTATTTAATACGTTATTGCATTTTTTCTAAGTCGTAGTAAGTTTTAAATCATGTTCAATGAAAACAACATCGTTAGATATATGAATTGATCAAAAACTTAATCTTCCAACCTGTTGGTATGTATTTATAGGTATTCTTCAATATTCACTTTACCCTTCGTATAGTACAATCATAAATGGAGGAATTTTATCTAGTTTTTATATCACCCTTTTCTAATCACTGAAAATGTATAGCTTATAGAATTTACCGAAATGAATAAATTTACTGATTCAGTATTCTTTGTAATAGGAATTTTTTTTATTTATTAGGTCATAGATCTGAATGTAAATAATTTGTTTCGCTTTTGTTAAGTGGGCAATATGTTAAAAAGATTAGAATGATATGATTTTAAATTTAGAACGATATGATTTTAAATAAGCTCTATAGGGTTATGCTTAGTTTTTTTAGGTAAATATATATTTCCTTCCAATGTTTTTAAGGCTCGTATTTATTTATTATTATCTGAAAGGCTATAGGGTTATGCTTAGTTTTTTTAGATAACATATAAAGGAAAGAAAGGAAGGAAATATATATTTCCTTCCAATGTTTTTAAGGCCCGTATTTATTTATTATTATCTGAAAGGCTAAGTCTATATTAAAAGAAATTCTATATTTTGTGTGATTAATCAGTAGGTATTACTCATAATCTTGTTTTTTTTATGGGTGAGCTCTAAAAATGATTATACATATAGGAAAATTAGCTAAAGGCATCTACATATCAGGAATCGTATACAAGGTTACTTGTAGGCCTTTTCACTCTGTCCTGTAATGTTAGAGAGTGTAGGTGGGCACCTATGTATTCCAAAATCAGACCTTTATTGCTATTATAAAGACCACTTAAAAGGGCTGTATGTGGTATGCCAGGTATCTTTCGCGCAGAGTCCTTTTATAATAGAAATCGGGGGCAATTCTGAATTAAAATCAACTTCCTTACAGTTAAACACATCAGAAAATTAGATATAGCTAAGACAAATTATGCCACTAGTATCAGGACTAAGTATGTGATGTTAGCTTACAGGTTCCCTTTACATTAAAAACAATAATTTGGAAATCATCCCTCTCGTTTTCGGATAGCAGGCATGGTCCGTTATATAGAGTTTCTGAAGCATTCGGGTAAAAGAAAATTTTCTTTTCCAACATTTTCATGGTTTTTTTAAATTTCACTTTGTTTTAAAATTTCCATATAACGTATTTATCGTAAAAAACCTTAATTTTTACAAAAAAAAAAACTTTCAGTATTATAATATTTTTTGATCACGTATATTTATTTTACAATAAACTCCCAAAATCATACTGATGGCAATTTATTTAAACCGGGAAACCAACTGCATTTTTATTGCAACAAGTGACAACAGTATGAAGTAAAAAAGTTCCTCCAATTAGCTTTTTAACCGGTTATATTAAAAAGATAGCGCCCACTGATAAGATTTGTAAAATTACTTACACAGTTAAAAAAAGTCTTTTTTTTTATTAATTTTAGTTCCACAGTACGAAATAACCCTTGCTTTAAAATGAAACGACTAAGGATTAGCAGCCACTATTTGAAAATGAACTGTAAAGTTTCTGTAGGGGTGATCAGAAACAGGCGACTAAATGGTGAATATTTAAGTCTAAGGACGAAAATCGTATGGGTGTAGTCATAGTTAAAACATTACAGAAATTGAAATAAATCTGATTATAAGCAAGGCTTACCTTAGTAACACGATTCTTGTACAAGGAAAATATACTTATTTATAGGACAGTTTTATTTGCAAGCTCCCTCGGCTTGTCATATTGATATTTTTTTGTATGCATGTACTTAAGATTTAATAATCGTTTTATATTATATATTAATTAATTACTTGTATATATTAATTTCTTCAGCATATATTATCCTATTGGATAAGTAATAAATGATATTGTTTGAATTTCTTGTTTTTCTTTTTAATCTTATTGAGATCCTAGATTAGTTGAAATTGTTTCATTTTAATCATAGTCTAAAAAGGGTAGGTAATCCTTAGTTACTATTCTGTTGCAGAATATTAAGTGTATAATATTCTGTCAAATGAACAGACCTAATTAAGATAAAGCTTAACATTGGCAACTTCAAACTATATATAAAATTCTCTCAAAACTCCGTGTGTAAATCGGACACGAAAATCTCATTAAATTCAATAAAATATTTTTTTTCATCGCTAATGCAAAAATTAAATCTATATTAAAACTTATATGTTATTCAAACTCGTGAGTTTCAACAGCGTGAGAACTTCAGTGATTGATTTCATATAATAGAAGAAAATAATCAAATTTGGTTTAAAACGACCACCTTAAACTCTGATGATATACCAGAAAACTTCTTAAAACTAAATTTGCTGTAAAAAAACTACGCCACTGGTGAGTCAGGTCGTGATGCTGGGACTCTTGATGCCATTTACTCTATACTTTGTTTATGAGATCAGTCCATCTTTCTTCCACTCGTGCAAAATCTGTCAAACAATGATTGATCTATTTTTTGAAGCGTTTCGTTATGGGAATGCTGAGTCTATCCATTTTATAAGTCATTGGTTTTTAAGTTTGAAATTTCAATTAATACCTAAAAAACACTTAGAAGCTCTTTGCTATACTGACCCTTAAAAATAGCCAATAAAAAGAAAGACTTAAAATTTTGTGCGGGGTTCTCAATAACGCTCAGCTCAGTAAGTGAGACATTTGTAAAATTGAAATCTTGGTTATAATATATTTTCAATTTTATTTAACATAAAATTAGACATTCTACAGAAAGCCTTGTGCTATTTTATGCCATTAATGTTTACATATTTTTGTAGATAAATAGGTTTAGCTTGTATCCAGGCAGTCACAAGAAGTTTTAAGAAGATATCCTAAATCATAAACTAACCAGGTTTTAAGATTTTTTTGTTTAGACATGAGGGCCGGCTCATGAGGGCGCAATGTAGATGGTTGCTAAGATGGCAATTTTAGTGGGGTAGCCAAATGATATATCTAATATGAAAAAAAATCAACTAAAAGGAATGTATATTTCTTAATTTATGCCAAAAGCTGTCTGGTCTCTATCTACCGGTATTAGGTGATTATGCATGTATTTTTCAATTATGACCCAATACTACTTAATTACCGAATTGATTTCGGTTTTTTACTCCTAGTAACTGAACTTAAATCAGTTCTGGAATTAGCTGTGACCATAGGAAGAAAAGACCCTCCCAAATATCTGAGAATTTGGCCCTAGTGTGAAAAACTGAATGTATGATTAAATAAGTAAGCTATCCAGTAATCCAACAACTACCGCGTCTAGTCTTGAGGTAAATTTTAATTAGCTCTACTGAAATTCCCCATTCTTAAACAGCAGGCCTTTGCTACCCCCTCCGTGTTAATGCTAACATTTAAATAAGTTATGAAGGATTGTTTACATTGTTAGACCATGTGTGCTGTTCATTAACCGGTTCGGTTGGGCTTGCATTGTCTTTATTCGAGTATTAAATGTTTTATGCTTGAAAGTTATTGATAGTACACATATTTGCAATATCAAAAACATAAAACATGCAAGTCTGACCAAAGTAATAAATAAACCATACCTTTTTTATACATTCAAAAAACTTCATCAATTTGTTATCTTTACTGTCTTCAAACGAACGTACTAGAAAATAAAATTAAAAGTTAACGTAGGTAAGAAAATCTATGTTATTTTCCATTAAAGGAAATTCGTTTCTGACTTGGTTTTACTCTTTAATGACCAAATAATCTCCAAAGTAGCTTAGCTTATTTTGCAATCCGAAATCTAAAATCCTTCACCAATAGAAAATAGATCACTAGCATTTATGACACTTTAGTATATCCCCCATCTTAATATATAATCATGTTCTGGTGTCAGTATACTGAGTGGAATAGAATATTTGTTCTCATTCATTGATATTTCATTTAGGACCCTGAGATAGATATAAGAGTTAACATAGAATGGAAGGTTCCACAGCTTGGGTTCTTAGGATTAGATTATGTCAAATAGAAATTACGATCCATATAATAATTCCAATTTGACACGGTCTAATTCCAAGAACCATGATTCCTTAATGTAAGAATTTTTTACATGATCATCAAATTCTTGTCTATATTGTCAATGGCAATTAGACACAAGATACAAATCTAATTGAATCATTTCACCTAATAACCTATAAGTAGGGGCTCAGACTGTACAGCTCTATCTTTCCAATAGTTAATCTACCGCAAGTTAATGGTTTCTATAGCTGTAAATGTAATTAAATGTTGTATGTCTGTATATATTTTAGGATTATTAAATCCGATATTATGTTGACCTTA
The DNA here is from genome assembly GCA_030620095.1 of Kuschelorhynchus macadamiae. Taxonomy (NCBI): domain Eukaryota; kingdom Metazoa; phylum Arthropoda; class Insecta; order Coleoptera; family Curculionidae; genus Kuschelorhynchus; species Kuschelorhynchus macadamiae. Next base: position 748,573 of record JAUTXW010005441.1, read on the forward strand.
TTAACAAAATTTTGATGAAGGGTTGATTTACCTGTATAAAAAAACTTTCTGAACTCGAAAAAATTCTTACCTAATTTATCTTCCAACATATATCCTGATACTTTAATACTAAACAAAAAAGCATATTTTGATACTTAAGAAATGAGCCGTCTCTATTAGACATGCCCATAACATACCCCCAAAATTATAATTTTTTTACATTTTAGGTATACCTATTTTGAATATTTGCCTTTTTTGTGAATCATTTGTGACATAAGGGATGTAATGTAATTTATTGATAGCCACACTGTTCAAGCTGTCCCATCGAACTGGATAAATGGTCAGCAGTGTTACTGGCCACCAGATTCTCGAGAAAAACTGTATACAGAGCTCAAGAAAAGCACAGTACCCAATGAATCATGGCCCTTGTATGCAGTAAGAGCAGTAAGATGCCACTTATGGTAAGTTAGTGTTTCAGCATAAGAGAAACTTTATTAATGCTGTTTTCTGCAAATACTATGCTAACAACTGGAAAGTGTAATGTTTGTTAGTTGGTTTTAATTCTTAATGTTTAGACTATGTAGTAGGTAGTAAACTTTTGTTAGTGAATAGATTTTCTCTTAATGTTATAAACCGTATTCTGTTAGCACTTCTTAAACAGTGTTACTTATATGGGGCTAACTTCATTTACCGATCTTTAAACATTTTTTTTACAAAAAACTATAAATTATATCTCGTATACCACAATCCTGTATCGTAAAAAGTGAAAATAAAGCACTTGTGATCCACTAACTGTACTTTTAAATGTTAGATTTTTCAAATTTTCTTAGCGTTAATTTGCTTTCTAATGTTGATTTAATGAAAGAAGTATATACTTAAAATTATTGCTAGATAGTAAAATTAATAAAATTATTTACAGATACTTATACTTTGTTAAGGGGGCCAAGTCAAGAAAAGCTGAAGAAACTTCAGATCTAAACTCAAATTTTGAGATCAAGAGAAAAATTGAATAACCTAAGACTTTCCTAACTTCTTCAGAGTCTGACCATTCATCACATAGTGAAATTGAAAAGCCTCCAAGACTCTCAACAGTAGGGACTCAAAAATTTTAATTGAATAGGAAAAAAAATATTTAACTAACTATACTTAAATTATTAGAGAAATGAAGAAAGAATTATTATAAAACTCAACCTTTTCACTAAAGCAGAAAGCAAGAAATCAACGAACACCTCAGCATACAGTTCACTGCACTCCTAGTAAAAAAAATTGATTTTAATGAATAATAAAAAGTAAAACTTTAGTAACACAATTTGAACGTCAAATAAAATTCAGTGTCAAAATTTGATTTATATTTGTGATTGTTAAATTTTTTTACATCCATAAAAATATTTCTTTTAGCTGCATTTTTATTTTTTTAGGTTCTTCTCAGCATTTATCAGTATTTAGCATCTGTGAAGATTGTAAAAGCAAAAATGGTTTGTACCTATTTTCCTTACATCTAAAGACTACTTCAACGAAATTATTAAAAAACAGTCCTTAATGAAGGCGCAGCTTCAATCAGAAGATATATCAATGCTATTATCAATAATACTATTATCATGCTATTAAAATTACACAACAACAAAATAACATAGAAGATAACACAGAATCATTTTTAAAAACATTGAAGATCTTAGAAGATTTGTCACAGTATTTATCTGAAGAGAATAATTTTCAGCAGGCAGTAAGTCATTAATTTGTTTTTCCTTTTGTGGAAAGCGCACAATAAAAAACAATACTCTGTAGTTTTGGTAAATATACTAATTATTGTAATTGTAGAAATTATATTGGTTTCTTTGCTTTTTACGTACAAGACCTATCTAAATTGACACCCCGTCAACTCTTATGAATTCGTAAGGAGGCGCTTAAGAACTTCGATATCTAATACGTTGGCAATGAAATATTCACTTTTTGGTACCAAAGGAAAATATGCCTTTAAAAGCTTAAAACTGTGGGATGTGTTAAAGGGTAAGTTTAGTTGTTTTACAAAATATTTCTATTAAATTCAGTTTATCCTTAAATCTAGGCAATTTATCCATCCAAATTTTGCAGTTATTCAAACAGAAATTTCACACAGTACAAGACTATACCAATACTAAGAAAAAAATAAATTTTGAAATAATACTTACAGGAGTATACTAAAGCATGAATTGTTAACAATATTTTAGTTTCAAATTTTAGTAAAACTTCACTCCTACTGCAAATTGTCATGGCAATTTTAACTAATATATATATATATATATATATATATATATATATATATATATATATATTATATATATATATATATATATATATATATATATATATATATATATATATATATATATATATATATATATATATATATATATATATATATATATATATATATATATATATATATATATATATATATATATATATATATATATATATATATATATATATATATATATATATATATATATATATATATATATATATCAGTAGCATAGAGGTAAACTGTTGTATGTCCCGTATATTTAATTGTGAGAAAATGAAGTTTCAATTTTTTTGGCATAAAAAAATGGAAATTACAAATTTAAAAAAACTGCTAGAAAATAGAAGATTGGGAGTAAATCTAAGTATAATCTAAGCTACGTATTGAAGTACATTAAAGATTTTTGCGCGGATCCCAGAAGGTGTTTTAGTGGACTTACGGTTATTTACCTCTGCATCAAACAGCAGCTTAAAAACAATCAATGGATTTACGTTTATTTTCCCAAACACAAACAGCTTTTCAAATAAATTTATTACCCATTTCGTGTAACAAAATATTATACTAAGTTAAAAAAACTTTAGGATGAACAGTACGAAAAAAATATAAAATAAAAAAACTGCCAATGTGAAGTTCATCTTTCAATCTTCATCATCATCGAAGTTATTCTTTGAAGCTATAGGTAAACTTTGATAATAGGCATGAAAGGTTGTAGGAACCCACTTAAGTAAGGTGATTAAGTGTTCCTTTTTCTTCTTGTTTACACCTTTTGGAGTATCTCTTATTGTAGGTAAGTTAGCAGGTAATGTTAAACGCCGTCTAACGGAGCTAGAAAAATTCACTATTTTGAAATTTTCTTCTTCGAATTTTGTTTTATAGAAAATATTTGACGGTGCTTCAGCGCGTGCTTCTAGCCAAACAACGGTAGAAATCAGAAAGTTTTCTTTATCTGTGTTTTCTTTCTTATTTTTAAAGGGTGCTTGTGGAAAGCTGTATAATGATGAAAAGTTTTTAAAATCGTTTACTTCCATACTAAAAACTATTGCACCAGAAGCTCGAATCAGCTGCTCCCAATCCCAACGAGTCACAATTTGCATTGGTGGCTGTTTTTTAACAGTTCTTTCAATTAAGGCATGAATATGGTCGGCCTCCATGTGGGTATGTCCACGCAATAAAAATTTATGTGTAACATTTCGCAGGGAAGGACATACATTTAAAAGCCAAAAGTAACTAGTTAACATCATTATGTTGCGGTTTTGGCTTGGGCAGTTATCGGACCATATTATTAAGTGCTCTATTTCACTTCCAGAAAGAATATTTGTAGCCCATTTCAATAGTGCCGAGGCTACTTCGTTACCGCCTCTTCCGGCTTTGGACTCGTCCCAAGTTATACAGTATGATTTCTTTTCTGTAGCATCATATATTGTCAAATTGAGTGTCCACAATTTTAGCAAGTAGAAGCTCTGACAGTTTGACAGATACGGAGTTGGTAAGCACTTCTGCAAGTCCAACATTATCACTTTAGTTTTATCATTATTTACGCTCAAAAGTTTGTCATTCCTTTTTTCTTGGTAGCGTTTCTCGGCTTCGTCAAGATGATTACGGTACTCCTTCTGAACTTCTCCCTTTTCGTTTTGATTCAAAGAATTGTTCTTAAGTTTCAAAATGAAACTATCACATGCATCACACGTGTCATTACAAGGTTTCTTAAAACCTAAATTAAACTCCCTATCAAAAACGCGCTTGTAAGCCCAATGCTTGACTATTTGATTTTTTGGAGTACTATCTTCAATACACTTTTGCTTGTATAACTCGTACATTTTTTTTGTATTTAGGTCACTCCCCAAATATTTTTTGCACTCTTTTCTCGAGTGTAGTGACTTTCATATACTGGAAAAGAAGTTATATGAGCTCTAACTATGTCGAGAACACTATCCTGAAGTTTATTTGTGGGTGTATGCCTACCCCGCATATCCTGGTGAATAAAACCGCCTGTTTTTTCTTTTTTCAGAGCCGTTCTTACTACAGTTTCCGAAATCCCTAATGTATTCAGAAAAAACACTTTACAGACTTCAACTTTTCTTCCATTGACATCAAAGTTATAAAAAATTGTTTGTTTTTTTCCGGACCTACTAAAATCTTTGCGCCTTTCTCTCTTAATGTGCTCACTTCTGACATGGCTCAGTATGAACTGTCTTTTTATATCCCAGTTCTTGGACTCATCCCAATAATGGCTAAATATTTCTTTTCGTTCATCTTCGCTTATTTTTTCTGGGCATTTTTTTTTTACAGGGTTGGCAAGCTGATTTCATAAGCTTCTCTCTTATTAAGTTTCCGGTCTTAGAAGTATGTTCTTTTCCAGATAATGTTTTAATGGTTCTTTTTGTTGCTTTCCAGTTGTCGATATTTCTCACTTGTTTCCTTTTCTCTTTCGTTTTTTCCTTTTTTACAGCGTTTGTAACTTCTTCAGCATTCGATTCTTCCTCGCTTAATACGTAATCAGGATCTCCGTCGATGTCATCGAACTGTTCATATTCCATTTCAGTTTGATCGTCAATAGCTTCTGTAATATAATATTTTGCTTTAATTAAGGTACCAATAATTAGAGAAATATAAATGATAATTTTTATTTATTCTATTTAATTCTGTAATTTTACTGCTTACCTTTTTGTACTTCTGTGTATGTTGAAGTAGCCTGACAATTATTAAAAGGACCTTCGTTTTTGGTCCAGTATACAAGTGGCAAATTATCCTCAGGGTCATATTCGGATTCAGTGGTTTTTAAAGTTGCAGAGTTGGAGGCACAACTTTTCTTTTCAAACCGCAAATTTTCTCCAAGATCGGATTTGGATCCAGTGGTTTCTAAAATTATAGGCTGTTCGGCTGCATTGTCTAAAATATAATGAATAATGCGACTTATCAGCCATCTGTATTGATTTTAATTAATATCGACATCCACTTACCAATTCTCACATTGCTAAGAATAATTATTTTTGATGTTGATGTGTTTTTTATGACAGATGTAGGGCTCAGAGCTCGGCTCAGAGCGACGCTATTTCTTGTATCTTCTGAAAATAACAATTAAATAAGCTAAGGTAAACTTGTGTTCACCAAAGATATTTACCACAAATTACACTACTGAACTGTATACTTTCACTGACTTTTTTATGCTTTTTTTGCTTACCATATTTCTTATATTCCATCATTTTAGTTTCTCCATTATTGATATTATTTAAAACGTCATTTTTCCTAGGTCGATAGTCAATCGCTATATTTTCTAAAATAAATTTTATTGGTAGAAGTAAACAGTCGTATCTCCAAAAAAAACCTTAATAATAATCATTATTATTATAATACAACAATTTTAATTATTATAAAATGAAAACGGTTTCGTGCTATGCGTTTGCTAAATGTGTTCTTAAAATTTGTTTCTAGTTTTACCTATTTTTATGTATTAAAATGTATTAATGTATTAACCTAACCTCCAATTTTTTGTTTATGTCTAAAACATACGTTAAAAACGGTTATTTCTTAGCCAATCTAATGTATAATACTCACCGTACGTGTTTTCACTTTGTTTTGTTGCTTGCAAAGCCATTTTTGCAATTTTCTGTCCTCTACTCATCATAATAACTAATTTTTACACTCACAAAATAAGACGCAATTGGAGATACGGTTGTTTACCACTACGAAAATAAGACGCGGCGATTATGTGTACTATCGTGTAAGGAGATAATGTTATTTACCTCGTTGCTTTAGGAGATGCTACTGTTTCTAACGTAAATAAGTGGGAAATTATGACAGCTGGACATACGATCATTTAGCACAGAAAATTTTAGAGTTTTTTGAGAGGTAAAATGATATAATCTAAAATTTGCTTAAATGTGGAGATACGATAGTTTACCTCTATGCTACTGATATATATATACGGATTTTATTTGTTTTGGGCTAGTTTAGAAGAGAAGCTAAGTAAATAAGTTAGAGGCTCAAACATAAATTTTTGACATTTTAAAGAAATTCAAGATGGCGGATGCACCTAAAATTTGCCATAATTTAGAGGGCGTTAGTAATTCTTTGTTACACCCTGTATATTTGATTTTTACAGAATATTAAAATCTATTAATTTCTGGGTAATAAAAGACTACGGTAAGCAAAATCACGGTCAATAACCACGTGATATATAAGCAATTAACCGAAATGAAATATTTTACAATAAATTTGGCTCAACAAAAATAAAAGTTTTTATGTATGAGTAAGCCATGCAAAATGATAAAAACAAACGAACTGCAACTGTCAAATAATAATAATTTTAAAGCATTTTACTTATTTATAGCTATTTTTTATGTGAAAGTAGATAACTTGGTATTGTCTTTTGAAGAAAAAGTTGTGATAAAAAACCTATTTAACCGCGGATACAGAGTGTGTAAAATTTTAAAGCATTTTAATAACGAGTTAGGAAAAAGTACAGTGTATGATTCTGTAGAAAAGTTAAGAGAGACGGGATCAATTGAGAGAAGAGCAACTAGGGGCAGACCTAGAACTGCACGAACACAGGTACTGTATAAATAGATAAATACTGTTCTCTCTAATATTAACAATTAAAAAAATTAGGAAAATATAGATCGTGTAAAAATCTTAGCAGTTAGTCCAGAAAAAGCACCTAGTGCTAGCCTAATGGTTTCTCAACTAGTAAATCAAGTACAGACCAGTACAGAGAGATTTCTAGAAGTTCAGTAAAAAGAATTATTAACAAGGATTTAGTGTTGAAACGTGTTAAACGTGGCTACATATTTAAATTGAATGAAGATATGAAGCAAAGACCACTAATCAGGTCTAGGCGTTTACTTAATAAATTTCGAACGCCTGGCGAAATTTCGAAGATTTGGTTTTCTGATGAAAAAATCTTTACGTTATCGGGAACAAAAAATTTACAAAATGATCAGTTGTGTATTCCGATGAATTCATTAAAACGAAATGTGCCCTTAAATCGTTTACTAAAAGAGAGAAATTTGGCAGTATGTTATGATATCGGCGGCAAGCTCGAGAAATTATAAGGCAGAACTAATTTTTATTGAGCAAGAAATAAGACTTCCTTATTGTGAACTTGTGTTAATGCACATGCTACCTGAGATTGAACGTCTTACACCAGACTTTATCTTTATGCAGGTATTTTCTTTGTATTTGTTAAAATAAAGTTTTCTTTTTTGCCGAGAATTAGTTTTTGCATAAATTATTTTCATGTTTTAAACTAAAAGCGCTGATTTTAGGATGGTGCCAGGTGCCATATCAGCCGGTATACAATAAATATTAAATACAAATATTTAATAGCATTGAAGACTTGCCCCCAACGCCCCAGACTGTTGGCACGAAATGAATCAGCAAAATATTGCTAAAGCTCTTGATTCCTGCCGCAGGCGATTAAATTTAGTCGTTAACGCTAATGGAGTAAGTATTGTTGAATTTAAAAAACAATAATTAAAAGAAAACGTTTTTATGAAGGTCTTAAATTATTTAGAAATAAATACGGTTTAAGACTGAGTGAAAATCAACTTTACGGGGTTTCACAAAAAATATCAAAAACGATTTAATTTATAGCATTATTGTAGACGCATTGCTTTTCCTTGACTATTATGAATGTAGGTTAATATCCTTTTTTATTGTTTTTATTTCAAGCAAGCCCAAAGCCAATAATATTGGTAATGTAACAAAAAAGTTACAGAGAAAATACAAATGCCGCTAACAGTAAAAACATTTCATTCAGCACATTGAACCTAAATTACTCAGAAATGAATAGGCTTTAATATTCTGTTGAAATCAAATATACGGGTGTCACAAAAAAGTTTCAACGCCTTGTATCCTAAAAAACGTGTACGAACGAAAATATTGTTATTAATCTTATTAATAGCAAGTATAGGGTAACTTTGCGTCAATCGATAACTACTATACGGATTTAATTGTTTTCTTTTTCATATCAATTTTTGATTATGTTGATTTTTTATTTATAAAAAACGGAAATAATCCTTGTGATTGTGCCATCAAAGCCTACGCCCTGGTGCGGGGGTACCACTTGCCCCACCCTAGTTACGGCTTTGGGCTATAAGCATATTTTATTTCCGAACTAACGTATTTTTATTATTTAAGTATGTCTGAAAATCAGAAAAGAAGTGAAACTTGGAATTATTTTTCCGTACTATCTAATGAAAGGACCAAAGTACATTTTATGCAGCAACATTTATTCATATAAAAAACATCTAATTTAAAAAACACCTTATGATTAAACATCCAACAATTGGTCTCAATAAATCTGTTTCCATATTTCTTTTGAAATCGAAAGCATCTGTTGATCAGTTAGAAATGATTATTAATAGGTAAATGTTCTATAGTAAAAAAACATACAATTTTAGTTTGCAATTTACACATAATTTTACTACGGTTTTTGGAAAACCTCTTAAAGTCATTAAGGAGCACTTCCACATCGGCTTCGACTAGTGACACCTATCATTAGCATCTTCTAAAACTCTTCAATCATTTTCGAAACAGGACATTGTTATAACTCAACCAGCAAAGCGAAAGAAAAATCAATCTTGCTGATCTAGTTTTGTAAGTAAACCAATATCTCTGCCGAGGCAAGAAAAAAATTAACAGTTTAATTTTAAACATGATCGTTAGCGACTTGCAACCAATTACTATAGTAGAAGACTCAGGTTTTCGGAAATTAATTTTGGAGCTAGAGCCTTCTTATAAATTTCCTTCTCGGCAAACATTCGCTCAATCTCTATTACCAAAGAAATAAGAAAAAGTTCAAGATTCTCTGCATGAGTTATTGCAAACTGCCGAATTTGTGACTTTAACTACAGACTGCTGGACATCAAGTGCTAATAAAATTTTATATTTCTATTACAGCTGATTTTATTACAAAAAAATTGGAATTTTTACTCTTGTTTGCTCGATTGTTTTCCCAATGAAAAAAGTCATTCAGCAAAAAATTTAGCTGAAGAAATACGAGTCGCAACTAAATGGGACATATTAAATAAAATATTTGCTGTTACTGCAGACAATGCGGCTAATGTAATCAGTTCCATTAAAACAGTTGGGTCGAGTCATATACCATGTATTGCCCATACCTTAAATTTGGTAGTTCAGGAATCCTTAAAAGAAATAGATCAAACGCGTAAAAAAGTCAAAACAATAGTAGAACATTTTTGCAGATGTACGCAAGTAAATTCAATTTTTTTTTTCAAATCAAAGACAAATGCCATATTCAATTTTTTTAGTTTATCTTATTTACTTTAATTACAAAAAGCACATCTAATAAATATCAAACTGTATTCTTATTCAGTTTCACATTCCAACACCCTAATTAAAAATTGGAATACAAGCCGCTAAGAGCATAATATAATATAAATATAGAATATTCCTACTTGGTATCATCGCCAATACCCAATTTTAATATCTACTATCTACTCGAATGCTCTACGCGGGAACCCAAGGCAGATTACCGATAACAAATACCACACCCGAACGGCAAGATTTGCACCAGAATATTTATTGAATCAAAAGAGAAAACGAGTATCTGGCGTTCCTCAAAACGCCGAGATAATTATAATAAAAAATGCAAGCAAAAAATAAGGGATAAGAAACTTACTCATATCACCCAATATTGCGTATAGTACGGACGTATAAATGCTATGTATTTGTTTTAAATTCAACAGGATAATTATTATTATTTTCGAGTTATAATAAAAAAAAATGAAAGTAATATATTAATACGCATTGCATCAAATTAATAAACATTGCTTTAATTTGACAATAAAGGTAGTTGCCTATGCTCACCAATTTTAGCCGATTTAAACCATGTGCCCAGACTAAAAGGTGATCCTATTTAACCCAAATAAATTGTGTTTTTAGTTTAAGAGTTTATTAGCAAAAATCTGCTACAAAATTTACATTACAATATTATTTGAAGTACATATTACACAACTTTATCTAACTAAAAAAAATACAGTTATTATTAACCTATACAAGTATAACAATAATAATGATATTAATAAAACTTTTAACATATCAAAATTTTATAAACTGTTTTTTAAATGAGTAATTTTTAAAGACTTTTTGATTTTCTTAAGTGATGGTTCATTTTTTTATCTCTTTTTTTTAAATTGTTAAATTCTTTTAATCCTTTATAGAATATCGATATATAAAGCATATTGTTGGAGGGTAGAATTAAACGAAAATGGTCTTTTTGCCTTGTATTATATTGATGATTTGATTTATAAATTAATTTAAATGATTTGGAAGTAAACTATTTTCAATTTTATAGATGAATACACATATATAAATAATATCAAATTTTTAACATCTAGCTATTTGAAAATGCACACATATAACATATCACTAATTTTTGTATGTTTATCTTTATTTAAAATTACTCTCATTGCTTTGTTTTGTAAAACTTTCGACGTTTTTGAAAAATATCTTCATTTGCCATATATATAATTGTTGGACAATACAAGAAATGTGGTAATAGGATTGTATTATAAATTGTTTTTTTAGCAAATAGTGATATATGATTGCTTATTATTTTTTTTATTTAATTTTACCCGCTATTTTCGAAATAGTTTTTTAAAAAAATCATTAAATTTTAACTTTGAATCTAAAATAATACCCAAATATTTAAAGGAATCAACAATATCCAAGTTCTTATCATCAATAAATATGTTAGTTTTGTCTGTCGCGTTAATAGTTATAGATTTTATTTTTTATACACACAATTTTAACTTATTTATATTTAACCAGTTAAGGACTAATCTTAATTCTCGATTTATCTTATTACTTGCTACTGTAATATCCTTATCTTTAATGTAAATTAGTGTGTCATCTGCAAACATTTGTATTTTACAGTTTTTTAAAACACCCGGTAAATCACTGATATATAAAATAAATAATAAAGGACATATTTTGCTTCCTTGAGGTACACCTACATTATTAATCTGTTTATTTGAATATACATTAGAACATTTTGTTATTTGTGTCCTGGTCTTTAAATAATATTTGAACCATTTAAGAACATTATCCCTTATCCCATATTTATATAAAAAAATGCTCTTTTAAAATCTAAAAATACCACTATTATAGTTTCCTTATTTGCCATGTTTCTCGTCCAGTTTTCAATTACGTACTGAAGGGCAACTTGAGTGGAGTGTCTGCGCCGAAATCCAGATTGAGAGTTTATTTTGTTTTCTCCTATGTGATCCAAAATTTGGTTGTAAACCACCTCGAGTAGTTTTTCAGTATCCCATAATACATTAATTGGTCTCATTTCTGTATATTTTTTAGATTTTTTTATTTTTGGCACAGGTGTTCCTATTTCAGATCTTCTAGTTTTTCTGCTTCTCTCAAACATTTATTTATAAGATTTAAGATTGGATATCCAGCACAAAAAAGATTTCCTTTTTATCTTTTTTGTTAAAATTTCGATGTTATTATTAGATTTCAAACTAAGAATTTTGTGTTTAAGTTCGTTAAAAGATACCTCACGAAATCTGGTTAATAAATTACTGCAATTTGGAATTTCAGTAATTAAACTATTGTTCCCTGGATTTGTTGTTTTAACTATTTTTACTATTTCTATATTTCTTATATAATATATATTGAGTCTTTCAGAGATAATATGTGGATCTGACTCAGTTTTATCGTCAAATATAATTTCATTAAAACAGTGTTTTTTTTCTAGGTTTATTTTTTTTTTGGGTTCTGCACATCATTTTGCAGTCATTCTTAGTGCCATCGATCAAATTTTCATAATAGGAACTTTTTTCTTTTCTTAATATCCCAACCAATTTGTTTCGTAATCTTTTATATTCTTCCCAATCTTGAATATTATTTGTAATAGTAATTTTTTGTACATATTGCCTGTCAATTTTTTTGCTTTCAAAATATTTTTATTGCACCAGGGAGTAGGATTATTTCGTAATAATACTATTTTTTCTTCTGTTACCTTTTCCAAGCATCGTTTGAAATTTGAAATAAGATTATTAAAAAATAAATTTATATCAGTATTATTATATCCCCAATTACATGATATTAATTCAAGGGCTAACTGTTTGTGGTAAATAGTTGATATTTTCTTGTATTGTTTTTCAAAATGATTAAAATAACTTTTTATTTCAATATAAGTCCAACTATGATCACTAACTTTGGGTAAACGTTCAACTCCAGTTTTAAAAGAAAAATTGTCAGTGATTACTAAATCAATTAGTGTTTCACTGGTTTTTGTCACCCTAGTATACTCCTTAATTTGTTGAATCCAAACAGATTGAGAATATTTTACAGCATACAAATCATTATCTAAATAATTTATGTTAAAATCTCCAACAATAGAACTAGAAATAGAATAGAATTATAAAACTTCCTTCCCAAAGATTTTCACATTCATTCTTAAAAATGTCCAAACATGCCTTACTTCCAGATGGGGATACATATTATGTAGAAAGTGTATATAAATGGTACTGAATATTAAATGTTATTGAACACAACCAATATTGAAAATTTTCGAATTTTTGACAAAAATGTGTTACTTTAATTTTATAATACACATATGCAAGCAGTCCTCCCGTATGTTTTGAATTCGAAAAACAAATATAAAGAACGTAATTTTTTATCTCTAATTCAATGACTTGTACCTCTTTTGTAATATGAGTTTCTGATACACATAAAATTAAAGGTGATGATAAATCTTATTACATATCTGTCCCACAAACTTTTTCTTTGGTTTATTATTGTCTAATTGCTATATAACTTCATACTCAATTTTATTTTTATTTTTTTCCACATGGTTTTTGTAAACCTCACAACTAATATCGAAAGGAGAGTGATTTATTAAGTAACCCATATTTATTTTTCATTTAATTCATTGCAGTTTGGACATACAATATTTTCTTTTGTTGCATTGCAATTTACAGCTGAATAGTCTTGTCGTCCACATTTCATAAAATGTTGTCGTTTTGTACATTTACTTGCAAAATGGTTGTAACCATTACATTTAAAACAGCGCACAATATCAAAATATTCAAAAACAGTACAAACAAAAAAATTAACAAAACCATTCCCTTTTCAACAATTGATATTTTTTCCTAGATCATCTTTCGTTTTTTTGAATTTTTGAACAGTAGTTAATGGTTAAAGAATTTTGTAATACACAATCCCGAAATGATTTGTTTGGCGTAACCAAATTACTTTCCCTCTTAGAATTTAAATCATTATTATTTATTTATTTTCTAATAATGCTTGAATTTTCTCTTGTAAAAAAACTTATTTCGAACTACCTGAATTATTTCATCTTTAGCACATAAAAGTTGACCTTTTCCTTTAATAAATTCTTAAAATAGCCTAAAAAGATCTGAATTGTCATTATTTTTGATAAACGTATTTATCATTTGTTATATTACCCTGATTCTCCTGTATGACACATTTATCTTCTCCACTACAACGTTTCCGAGATGTTTTCTTTACAGACTTGCTCATCAAAGTGATTTTGTATATCCAAACTTTTTGTAGCTGTATATGTAACTCTGAACACCGCTTAAGTACTGACATGACAGGTGATATATTATATTTTGTTTATATGAAACTTTGAATAAATAGACAACAGGAAAGAGTCCCATGCATTATTTTAAATTAGCAGGCTTTGACGGAACTACGTCATTTTTGGGTCCTTATTTTTCTGATGTTTACGTTTTGGTTTGTTGACGTGTGTTGTCAAACCGTCGTCTTTACAAATTTAAGCTTAAGTTTTAGCAATTATAAATAACACACACATCGAATTAATATAAAAGTTAATTAATAAGTTGTGATGAGTGTTATAAAACGTAACAAATACATTTTTGGTCGTTTGCATTATCCTAAATACAAAAAATAGTCAGTTGTATGGCATGCGGTCGTGCCCATGTTAAAAGTACAAGAAAGAAAGGAAATTCGTTCCAGCGGTAAATAAATTTGTAATTTCGTAAGTAAAGAAATTAACAAGACACTTTTAAATCCGATTTATAGGCAAAAGTAATTGTTATTATAATGAAAATCATAATTCTTAAAGTGTCAAACAGTTAGATTAGGAACAAAGTGGTAAAGCACAGTAACGTAACACTTCATGTAATATTTTGTTAGGTCAAAACATTTAAATTACCTTAAGTATGTTTTAAAACGGAGTTATGAGTTTCTAGGATCAATTTTATATGACAAAATAAGTTTTAATATCTAACATTATATTCTCCTTTTTTTGGGTCTGATACTGTGTTGAAGGTGAAATAGTTTGATTATATTTCTCAAGAAATGTTATTTGTTTAACAGACATTAAAGGTAAACAAAAAGATATGTAATCCTCTTTTGGAGATTTTATTTCATGTTTTAGACTTTTTTTTGGGACATTTGTTTGACATTTCAAGAATTATGATTTTAATTATAATAACAATTATTTTTGCCTTTAAATTGGATTTAAAAGTGTTTAGTTAATTTCTTACTTACGGAAATACAAATGCACTTACCGAGAACGAAATTCCTTTCTCTCTTGTGCTTTTAATACGGGTTTTAATTTAAAATTTAAATTGGTCAAACCATCGCGAAGTAATCGATGAGTCGGTCGGTCGTCGGTTATATAAATATTATATATATATATATATATATATATATATATATATATATATATATATATATATATATATATATATATATATATATATATATATATATATATATATATATATATATATATATATATATATATATATATATATATATATATATATATATATATATATATAAACATATATATATATATATATATATATATATATATATATATATATATATATATATATATATATATATATATATATATATATATATATATATATATATATATATATATATATATATATATATATATATATATATATATATATATATATATATATATATATATATATATATATATATATAATATTTATATAACCGACAACCGACCGACTCATCGATTACTTCGCGATGGTTTGACCAATTTAAATTTTAAATTAAAACCCGTATTAAAAGCACAAGAGAGAAAGGAATTTCGTTCTCGGTAAGTGCATTTGTATTTCCGTAAGTAAGAAATTAACTAAACACTTTTAAATCCAATTTAAAGGCAAAAATAATTGTTATTATAATTAAAATCATAATTCTTGAAATGTCAAACAAATGTCCCAAAAAAAAGTCTAAAACATGAAATAAAATCTCCAAAAGAGGATTACATATCTTTTTGTTTACCTTTACTGTCTGTTAAACAAATAACATTTCTTGAGAAATATAATCAAACTGTTTCACCTTCAACACAGTATCAGACCCAAAAAAAGGAAAATATAATGTTAGATATTAAAACTTATTTTGTCATATAAAAGTGTCTTGTTAATTTCTTTACTTACGAAATTACAAATTTATTTACCGCTGGAACGAATTTCCTTTCTTTCTTGTACTTTTAACATGGGCACGACCGCATGCCATACAACTGACTATTTTTTGTATTTAGGATAATGCAAACGACCAAAAATGTATTTGTTACGTTTTATAACACGATGTGTGTGTTATTTATAATTGCTAAAACTTAAGCTTAAATTTGTAAAGACGACGGTTTGACAACACACGTCAACAAACCAAAACGTAAACATCAGAAAAATAAGGACCCAAAAATGACGTAGTTCCGTCAAAGCCTGCTAATTTAAAATAATGCATGGGACTCTTTCCTGTTGTCTATTTATTCAAAGTTTCATATAAACAAAATATAATATATCACCTGTCCTGTCAGTACTTAAGCGGTGTTCAGAGTCACATATACAGCTACAAAAAGTTTGGATATACAAAATCACTTTGATGAGCAAGTCTGTAAAGAAAACATCTCGGAAACGTTGTAGTGGAGAAGATAAATGTGTCATACAGGAGAATCAGGATAATATAACAAATGATAAATACGTTTATCAAAAATAATGACAATTCAGATCTTTTTAGGCTATTTTAAGAATTTATTAAAGGAAAAGGTCAACTTTTATGTGCTAAAGATGAAATAATTCAGGTAGTTCGAAATACGTTTTTTTACAAGGGAAAATTCAAGCATTATTAGAAAATAAATAATAATAATGATTTAAATTCTAAGAGGGAAAGTAATTTGGTTACGCCAAACAAATCATTTCGGGATTGTGTATTACAAAATTCTTTAACCATTAACTACTGTTCAAAAATTCAAAAAAACGAAAGATGATCTAGGAAAAAATATCAATTGTTGAAAAGGGAATGGTTTTGTTAATTTTTTTGTTTGTACTGTTTTTGAATATTTTGATATTGTGCGCTGTTTTAAATGTAATGGTTACAACCATTTTGCAAGTAAATGTACAAAACAACAACATTTTACGAAATGTGGACGACAAGACTATTCAGCTGTAAATTGCAATGCAACAAAAGAAAATATTGTATGTCCAAACTGCAATGAATTAAATGAAAAATTAATATGGGTTACTTAATAAATCACTCTCCTTTCGATATTAGTTGTGAGGTTTACAAAAACCATGTGGAAAAAAATAAAAACAAAATTGAGTATGAAGTTATATAGCAATTAGACAATAATAAACCAAAGAAAAAGTTTGTGGGACAGATATGTAATAAGATTTATTATCACCTTTAATTTTATGTGTATCAGAAACTCATATTACAAAAGAGGTACAAGTCATTGAATTAGAGATAAAAAATTACGTTCTTTATATTTGTTTTTCGAATTCAAAACATACGGGAGGACTGCTTGTATATGTGTATTATAAAATTAAAGTAATACATTTTTGTCAAAAATTCGAAAATTTTCAATATTGGTTGTCTTCAATAACATTTAAAATTCAGTACCATTTATATACACTTTCTACATAATATGTATCCCCATCTGGAAGTAAGGCAAAGTTTTTGGACATTTTTAAGAATGAATGTGTAAATCTTTGGTAAGGAAGTTTTATAATTCTATTCTATTTCTAGTTCTATTGTTGGAGATTTTAACATAAATTATTTAGATAATGATTTGTATGCTGTAAAATATTCTCAATCTGTTTGGATTCAACAAATTAAGGAGTATACTAGGGTGACAAAAACCAGTGAAACACTAATTGATTTAGTAATCACTGACAATTTTTCTTTTAAAACTGGAGTTGAACGTTTACCCAAAGTTAGTGATCATAGTTGGACTTATATTGAAATAAAAAGTTATTTTAATCATTTTGAAAAACAATACAAGAAAATATCAACTATTGACCACAAACAGTTAGCCCTTGAATTAATATCATGTAATTGGGGATATAATAATACTGATATAAATTTATTTTTTAATAATCTTATTTCAAATTTCAAACGATGCTTGGAAAAGGTAACAGAAGAAAAAATAGTATTATTACGAAATAATCCTACTCCCTGGTGCAATAAATATTTTGAAAGCAAAAAAATTGACAGGCAATATGTACAAAAAATTACTATTACATAATAATATAATAATATATAATATATATATATATATATATATATATATATATATATAATAAATAAATATTTATTATATAAATAAATTTATATATATATATATATATATATATATATATATATATATATATATATATATGCATGGATTTAAATACATAAAAAGTTTTGATTATAAAAAAAATAAGATTGGCCACAAAAAATACTCCATATAATATACAAGGCACAAAAAAGAATAAAAAAATTGAGGAATTAAAATTTCTAGGATTACCTAGTTAGCGAGAGATGAGAGTCATTTAAAGTTTTTTATACGAGGTGTAGTTTGTGGGTAATTTAATGGCCAACAAATAAGTAGAGAATTTCAAATTGAGATATTTTTTACATATTCACCACAAATTTTATATAACTTTCATCTTACAGATGACACTATTTCACAAATCAAAATGTTAAAGGTAGTACTCTTAAAACATTGGATACCTAATATTTTTCTAAAATATAATAAAGCATTTTTAACCAATAAAATTTATTGGTATCGTATAATAGCAGTTCTATTTTAATTTGTTTTGTTTTTATTTGTATAGTTAATATTAATTTTACTGAATTTTCTTCCAACCTAATGTGTCTTGTTGATATTTCGTAAATAGGTATTTATCTAATGTTTTGTTCTGTATTAAATTTAAATGAAATAATAATACTTATGCTTGTTTTTATTTAAAACGTAATTTAAACTGTACTAATAAAATTATTTATATTTAATTAATTATGGCCTGTTGCGTCCTAAATGCGTTGATATTTTTCATCTGCTTAACTTTTCTAAATAATTTTAGTTACTTAGAAAAAATATAATTTCCTAGTTCAACTAAAAATGACCATTCCGCTAATTAAAAAAATTTTTATTTATTAAATTTAAGTAAAGTAATAAAAAGAAAGTAGAAATACAAAAGGACCGTCGAAACAAAACAAATAAGAAAAATTCCATGCACTTTACAGCTTATGAAAGCCTAATATAACTTTCAAATGAGTTGCAAGTTTTTCTAAATATGCTCTCATATGGTTGCACCGTGACAGTTTTAGTTGCAAGTACTTCTTAGTAGCAAGCTTTAGATCAAATTTTTGTAATTACTGAGCACGTGTCACGACAGCTCATTATCCAGAATGCGTTCTCGCTATGTTAATTTATTTTGCCACATTTCTTTATAACTTTGATAAGTCGCTATTTCAAACCCAATGTCAATTTTAAAGCATCAATAACAACAAACGTTGAACTTAAACTCCTGAATAAATATAAGGATATTTATACGAAAGGTTTATTGTGTAAAAAATAAAATTTAATAATATCTGAAGTTCAAATTGGCACCTGAAATAATGTATCACACTAAAGCGGAAACAAGGTGTTGTCATTTTGACGGTTCATCGTTTTGAATCTTGGGACCTTCCCAGTATCGTCAAGGTCACGGTTAGGCTCTTTCCTGTACATTTATTTATTCAAAGATATGAAAGGCCATATACCTAGGTATCGGTGGATTCTACTGTACGAATATTTATAAATGACTAACTGTATAGGTATAACTTATTTGAGAAAATACACACATGACCAAAATTATTGCATATTATATTATTTTTATATTCTATAATGAAAGCTTTTTTATGGTATTTCGTAGGGTAAAAACATTATATGCAATAATTTTGGACATGTGTGTATATACCTACTATGATCAAAACTGCTATTTTTTTATTAGGTAGGTACCTATGCGTCTTGTTAATTTTACACATTAACTTACGCATGCTGCCTATTAACTACACAATGTAAAATGTAAGAAAAATTAAAAGTCACAACTACTGCTACCTCCATAAACCTACCACTATTGGGGATTTTTATTTGGGAATCTAAATATTTTAACCCCATGCTAGCCATTATTTACTGCGTTACTGAACACAAAGAGCTATATTTATAGATATTTTCTGTTCTGCGGCAAATCAACGGGTCGCAAAGCTTGACACTCTATCAGCCACTGATTAGTGAATAGTGATGATGAAATAATTTAAAATTTAAATAAGCGGACCGGTCAGAGGCACGACAACAATCGGCAACATCGAAATTTGAGGAACATAAAAAAAAGTTTGAGACCGATAAGGGACAAGTGCTTAGCCGCGATACTCGCGTCTAATAACCAGAGGCAACAATTGATTCTGTTTAGCCCAACGTGCCCGAGTATCGCATGGGAACGGCTGTTTGGTTTGAGTGTAGCGCGAGACGTGAAATAAAATGGCACCTTTAGTTAGTGGTATACCAGTAAAATTTTCAACTTCTCGCCGATTTGCTTGCGTGTGCTCCTACAAATTTTCTATTTCTGTGAACATGTGTGTGTTGTTCATAAAGTTGTATGTCAAAATCGGATAGAACAAGCAAATATTTTTCGCTGTTTATTGATATAAATTTCTAATAATTATAATTTATTATAATATAATAATAATAATAATTTTTAATAAAATTAATTTTTGCTGATAAAGTTTGGAGTAATGGGAATATCTGTTAGTTTAACAGGTTAACTTTAAATAAAAACGATAGGATACGTCGATTTTTATTTTAATTTCTGTATTTTTTAGCTATGCAGGGTCATCAACGTCACTTTTTTTAAATGGAACACCTGTATATTATTGCATTTTTGGATTCTAAGGAAAATTTTAGATATGTTGCATGTATGATGTCCTATACCTAGCTTCATCTTTTTGCGAAATATTGACACTTGAAAATTGTCAATTTTAGCATATTAAAACACTGTAAAATTTAAATTTTCAAAAATTAGAAAAAACGGTTTGCACATCCCTATTTTTTTTCATAAGGTACATCAGTTGACAATAACTTAAAATTTAACCGGAAGTTATAAAATGTCAGTAAAATTTAACCTCAGGTTAAACTCAAAGTTGATGTCGATCGATAGCTTTTGAAAAATTAATACAGGATTGTACCAATCGTTTTCCTTGATTTAAGTTTAGATTTTACAACTTATTAAAGTGCCAAAAAAGTCAGTTTTCAAAAGTGAATATTTTGCACACAGTTGAAGGTAGGTATAGGATATCATACATGAAATATATCTAGAATTTTCCGACGGAAAAAATGCAATAACATACAGGGTGTTCCATTTAAAAAAAGTGACGTTGATGTGATAACTCATTGATCTACCGCCCTATATATTCTAGTATTATTTAAAAAAATAGAGAAACAAAAATATAAATCGACGGATCCGAGCGTTTTTATTTAAAGTTAATCTGTTCACAGATATTCCTATTATTCCAAACTATATCAACACCATGGATAATAACACTGAACAAACAAGTAGGTACCTATTATTAAATGGTTTTATTTGAACGCAGTAAACAAATGGCAGCACTTTGCATTTCTCCTTCGCCTGGCTTCTTAATTATATCTTTCTGTTTCTTGTTTTTCTTCTTTGTGGACCACAGCCGTCGCTGAACTTCAATTTTTGCGTTCTGAGGAAAATGTGAATTCGTACTAGGAAAATGTGTGGCAGATTCGACAGCAGCTAAAGTTGGAGATATTGGATAAGGCTTTTTTTATGATGTTAAGTTTAGTTGGAGTATTCATTATTCACCTGCCTTCGAAATATGCACATTAGCTTTTCTTTATCCACTTCGACTGATGAGGTTTGTTGAGTTATCTCTTCAACGTTAGCTTCAAATTCACCATGATCTGTATCATCTGTGGCAATGTGTAAAGCGTCCTCACAGTCATCATGAATACCTAAATTACACAAAGTTTAATTAGATCTTGAGCAAAAAAATTGAAAACATTAATGAAAGAAATATCCCACACCAAAGATCATCTGCCAAAAATAAGAAAACATACTGGAATTTGTCTGATTCCCAGCTCCAGATTCCAAAGTTATTGTAGCATTTCTTTCAGGAATTTGCCAAGATGTATGTGCTTGCACAAATTAAATTTTACAGCCGGGTCTGAACGGGATGCAAATTTCGCAATTATTGCAACGCCGCTTGCAATCATATGAACCATTGGCTTCTTGAATAAAGTACATTTTATTCTTTTTTTCTGAAAGCACATCCCAACCGTTGCTGCTATTCATGACTGGTTTAATGTATAAACATATTTTTGTGTCTTTGACAAATCATCATAATTTTGCGGGAAATTTTGCATAATGTGAGCATTATATAATCTGTCTGTTAATTTTGATCTCACAAATTTCATTACAGCTCCAACTGCTTTGTCCAGCCTTCTCACCTTTTTACCTTTTAAATATATGTATTTTAGTGTGCCATGCATCCGTTCTAGGTGCCCGTTAGTGTTTATTCCTGCACGTAACCTATAGCAGTAAGCAAGCCCACGATAGGCGATTTTCTACATAGTTTTCTTGAAAATATTTTACGAATTCTTTTGTCTCGTCCCTAGCACAGAAACTGCTTATCATTGTTTGACAAGCAGTAACATCTCTTTCTTGTAGGAGTCTTCTTACCAGTTTATATTTCTCGGCCTGAAATGAATAAATAACATTAATTACCAACATAAACAGCAAAATTCATGTTTTACCTGTTTTTCTTGTGATTTGATTTTTGGTAGATTTCTCCAAGCGGGATCCATGTGCCAAGCGCAAAAAACCCTGAAATAGAAAAGTGAAAAAGGAAGTACCTGGAGCATATAAGCATACCTCTTTTCCGGATTGCTCATTAATTCCAGCCACGCAACACTGTTCCACAACGCATTTTTTACTTCAGAAAAAAAATTGCATACTGTCTTGTCAGCTCTTTTGGAAATCAGAAAAGCAACAGGAAAGCCTTCACGTATATCAGCAATAACCAGTAATGTGTGTAACTGGAAGTCTTACTGATTTAGTCCGTGAGTAACATCTACGCTCATAATAATGTTCCCATATTTCTTTAGAATTCCACGTTGTCCCATAGTCATAAAAATAAGAATGAAGTCACCATTTTTTAATTCAGGATGATCATGGCAAAAAATTCCGTGTAGTTTATGGTACAAAACATATCCTCCTTCATGTTTCATCTCATTAACCCACGACTCCCACGCCAATAGCCTCATTGGCATGACTTACTGATATCGACGATACGTTGAAACTACGTTCGATGTTGTAAAGGTCCTTTTTTTTTGACAAGATGAATTCTTTTAATTTCTGAACTCGAAACTGTGTCATCCCTTCGATACTATACATCGAGTATAGTATCGAAGGGAATATTGTTAGCTATTTTTTGGGTTAACATTCTTCTCTCCTGGTGGGAAAGAGTAAGGTACCCAATTTCGTTTGATGTCCCACAATGTGTTTCAATAAATTGTACTAAATATTCATCAGCGGTTTTTTTCACCTCCAAACTTGATGGACAAAAAGCGTCAATTTTGTTAGACCTGTGGATCTTTAAACTGCGTTCTCCGCGGACTTTTGGGACATAATTTCCAGATCTATGACAGCTGAAATTTATCTTTGTATAGCCTTTGAAAGTTTCTGTTTTCTCTTTCACGAATTTGGAATTTGTTTTCTTTTCTATTTGTTTTTTCCGTTCTTGAAAATCTTCTTCTGACGAAAACTTTTTATCACAGAAACTAATTTTAATGTTGGATACTAAAAATCGATAAAAATGCGCTCTCACACATCTTTATCAAAAGTTCTTGGCCGGAAAAGATATATGTATAATAGCAGAAATATATAATTTCTGCAGGTGCAAAACGGCCTACAAGAAGAATTGCTTTCGATTATGTCACAGGGTACCCTCCTGCGATCATGATTTCTGGGCTTCTACCCTCATCAGGCAGGCTTGTACCCAGGGAGATCTGAAATAACATATTGCTCGATATGACAAAATCGAAAACGAAACGTCTATCATACTGAAACAGTACTACAAGTTAAATGTAACATTTAGCACCACCTATTGGGGCTCCGGTGATTTCCGGCTGCAAACGTGCTTTCTCGTATTTGACAATGTTCTCGTGCGGTATGTTTTTTGGATTTAAAAAATAATTGTTGAACACGGACATCTTTCCGGTAGATTCCCCACTAGGGATGCCACATTTTCTCTAGTATTCTCAATTTTATCATTATATGCGAAAGTCATATTTAAATGTTTAGATTTTAGTTTATCATTTTGTGAATAATATAGCATTGGATTGTCCCTAGCGCCAGGTACCTCCATGAAATTGTCCTCCACGTCAGTAGCACCGGAGAAAGTGTCATACTTATATCTACGGTAAGATTTGTCATGTCTCGTGTAGTGTTCAGGGGCTTTATACGACAACGGGCACCCACCCCTCGCCAAACAAAGGTGTGAGCTTTTGTTCAGAAAGGGGAATTGTGTTGCTGGCCTGTGAATAAACTGCCATACCCTCTATGGAAAGCTCAGAAGTTGGAGTGGCGAGGGTAGACAGTATAGAAAAATTTAGTTTAATTTCAAAAAGTTCAGATAAACCGAATAAAACATATTAATGAGCAACGAGCAGTCAGTCGGCGTAAAGTCAATCTTAAAACTAAGAAACGCTACCGGGTTGATACGTATCTCTTAGCCTAAGATACAAAGTTACAAAAATCCAATAAAGTTTAATCAGTCAAAATGAGCAAAAATGTAATTCGCCCAATTAAGGGTAGATCACAAAAATTATGCAAGTCAAAAATAGAGCAAAAATGTAACTAGATAAATACAAAAATATTAGTCAAAATCGGTAATTATTTAGTCACAAATAATGAAAAATCACAATTTTTAAAAGTTATTATCAAGTTTCAAAAGTCAAAAATATTATGAGTAAATCAAATCAAAAGTATATGAGTAAATATTTTCAAAAAACAAAGGTTGAGCAAAATTTACGTTTCTAAATTTGCAAATTCAAAAATGATATACCTAAAGCACAAAATTTTTAAACAATTACACTTGAACACTTGTTGAAAATTCAATGAGTTACTTAGAATGAAATCTGTATCTGGAGATTAACTAAGGCTTGATGAACCCTTAAGAGAGAGAGACCAGAGACTTAGCTTACCCAATTTTCTTCTCGCAATTTTCACAGCCAATTTTATTTTTCTTCCAGATACCCCCAACAGGAGCATAGATCAAGAGAACCAGATCTAATCTCCGAGGACCATCTTCACAATCTAAGCCCTACTCGGAACCTAAGTGCAATGGAACCTTTGAGTACTAAGACCCGGCGAATGAAAACGTTGGAAACTTAAGTGGATTGTTCCTCTATGTTGTCTTCGGCTGTATCACTAAGAAAGACAAATAAAAAACGCACAATGTATACTTCAACCGTTTGTTAAGGAGGGCTATGATATCAAGTTTCACTAACGAATTGTAATCGAGATCTGCTGACGAGCCAGATTTCTGTCTATATTTATATGAAAATCCTGCCGACGCGTGGCAGACACGAAACTGTCGACGATTTTTCTCAGTTTGGTTACGAAAATTTTTAGTGGAAACATCTCCTGGGATACTTTGCAGTCCCACAGGAGCCATGGTTTTGAGTATTTTCTTATTCCTGTATTTTTCCTATGATGACTTTATTTGTGTTTTGGCCAAATTTCATTATTTTCTGACAACTTTTTTATTTTTTCTAGAAAAAATTGGTATGGAGTTGATCGTTTTAAACGTTGTATTTTAGTTAAATAATCAATCTGTAAAAGTTTGGGATTTTTTATGTAAGGGGTTTCTTAGATAATGGAATTTTCCTGCAGGACCTGGTGCTCTGCTTCCAAGGCATGTTTCTTCGTTTTCCTTTGATTTTTTCATAAAATGTTTTATTACAAGAAATGCTTTTTTTAATAGGGCTAAGTTTCTGCCAAAGTCCCGTTTCGATATTTGAAAAAATATTTTTTTGTTTTTGTAAAATTTTGTCCAAAAATTGAAAAATTAACTTTTTTAATTTTTTACCTACAAAGTCGAAATTTTGATATTAGGTAGTTTTCGTCATTTGGAACATTTTAATAAGAGTGACTTTTTTCGAAAAAGTTACTGGTTTAGGAGATATTTACGTGGCGTCCTTTTGATATCGAATGAACTCAAAATTGAACTTTCTTTAGTCGATAGTCCCTTAGGAATAGAGATATCTTTTTCAAATTTTTAGAGAATGTGTCTCTAGATAGTCCCTTTGAAATAGTATTGCGGCCCTTGGCCAATCCTATAGGGAAACATTTTAATGAGATTATTTGAAGTTAAAATTGTTTTAACCTATTTTTCAATTTTAAAGTTGAATAATTCTGGTTTTTCTTGACAGATTTGAATGAATCTTTTATCCATATGTTTACCTCGATAAGGGCTATTCGGAAAAGTGGTTTTTACGTAAAAATATTAAATTTTAGATTTTGTAAAAATTAGGTCAAGTTTATTACTATAAGAAATACTTAAGATATCGGAATGAAATTTGTACAGGCGTGAAGCGCGTAAAAAATACCTATTTCAACCAAGTTTAATTGTCCTAGCTAATTTCTTTAGTATTAGCTTTTTTTAGTATTTTAAAATTTGGGTTGAAAATTGGAAATTTTAGTGACGCCAACTAAGCAGGTCTAGCGAAGCTTCCCGTGTCTTCTTCGTCATAGCGCGGCCTGCGCTGGAATTATTGCGTTTTTTGTCTGAATTTTTGTTTTGACCTGGAGTATTTAAGGCTTAGAAGATGATTAGTTGGCCAGATATCCATTGCCTGTTGTATGTATTAACATAGGAAATATTGTTTCTTAGTTTGGCCTTATTTTTCATGCTTTTTTCGTGTATTTTGTTACAAAAAGTCCGATATTACGACAACAGGACCCCAATAAGTTCATAGTAATCCCATATGATCACAGATATACGAGAGGTCTAAAAAAAGTATTTAAAAACGTAGGTTTTAGAGTAGCCTACAAAACTGAGAACAATTTGAAAAATCTCTTTGGAAATCCTAGACAATGTCGACTTGAAGGAGAGGAGTGGCATCTATGAAATTAGCTGTAATGACTGCGATCTAAATAGCACATTTAAGATACGGAAGAAAGAAAAGTCAAGCGTTGCCCAACATGCTCTGGAAAACAATCACCAAATAGGAATAAATAATCTTAAGTTGATTAAAAATGTATCTAATAGATTATTGGATGCATTTGAGAGTATAGAAATAGTTAAATGTGGTAAAAAAGCACTAAATAAAGACAACGGTGCAGTCGGGTGCAACCAAGTGTGACCACATTTACTTATAAATAGTCTCGGTTAAGATATCATCTGCTGATGTGTAGTGTGATTAAACTCTTGTATTTTGATCCAAATATGTGCTGTTTCAATAACGCCATGCTTCTAGAAATTCAGTTTACTCATTGATGTAGAATTACTAAATAATATTATTTTTTGTGCCTTACGGTATTTATGTTTTTATTAAAAATGTCACTCCTATATAGCCCTTTAATTTCTTAGTAGTCTGGTGGTACTATGCCTAATTTTTTAATTGATAGAATTTGAAAAAAATCTAGGTTAAATAACAACTATTATTGTAATCTGAGTTTTTAATGAAATTATATTACCTATCACTCTAATAGCTAATGAAATATTGTGATATACATGTATTTAAGGGGATCTATCGCTGGGCCTCCACCCCTTCATTTTTATCAACATATGTATTTCCCAACATATAAATTTAAAATTCGGCTCTCTTCAAGTTGTGTGAATTCACGACTTCTTTAGTTTACACTGTATTGCAACTTTTTTTCTCAAAGGTTTCGAAAAAATAGGAAAAAATCTGCCAATAATTCCCATATTTTTTCGAAACCCTGTAGAAAAAAGTTGCAATACAGTGTAAACCAAAGAAGACATGAATGCAAACAACTTGATGGGAGCTGAATTTAAAGTTTTTGTGTTGGCAAATAAATAACTTGAAAAAAAGTAAAATCGTGAAGGCCCAGCGAAAGATCCTCCTTGTTTTGAAAAGCACACTGGGCACTTTAAATGTAAAAATGTCTAAAACAGTTGCTCGGAACGATATTTAAAAAAGGTATAACTTCTTGCCTAAAAAACACGAGAACAGTTATATTTTAAAAGAAACATAAATACAGAAAACACATTTTTGACTTGCACAAAAAGTTACACTTGCTTTTTGTAACAGTACAGAGCGCCCTCTACAATCTACATCAAAATTATCAACACATTCAAATTCCAAAATTCCAATCTCCAAATTTCATGCAAAAATATTATTTAGCAAATAAATTAATTAGGAAAATAGAAAATGAAAAAATCATTTGGAATCTGCAGTTCCATTTTGAACTATTAACTTTGGGACACCCTGTATACTCTTCTTATGCGAGTATATTATTCGTTTTCCTCCTAAGTTTTCAATATCAGGTCATTCAAAATGGACAACGGGTATTATTAAGTCCAGAAAGAGTTTAAGAGTATTTGAAAAAAAATTTTTTACGAAAAAAAAGCCAGTTATTATTTTTATATTTATATACAAATAATTTTCTTTCGTTTGGGAGGCTCGCTTGAAGATATAAGATAAAAATAAGTATTTTTTAGCGTAGGTTTCTTGAATTTTTATATAAAATACATCGCAACTGAATAAATAAATCGAGAATGATTTTTGTTGCCTTACTAATAATTTATTTACCGCATTTGCGGCACAGTATATAGGTAACAATATTTCACTTGTGATATAATAAATATAAACGCATAACAATTAATAGAAAATAAACATTGCATCCACTGGTTGATTAGGAACTCTCGTGGTGAGCAGCGACAGCTAAACCCCACGAAGTGCATTAATTTGCGATCGTGCGAACTCAGACAAACAGGATCAGTTTTTGCCTCTGGTCACTAGAGCGAGTAGCCGCGATGGTTGGAAATTTAAAATATTATGATTTATGTACAAGGGCGATGTCTCTTAACGCATTTTTAAACCATATTCGCAGTTTCATTCTCATCAGGTTTCTGTAGCCTACCTAATTTTTCTGTAGCACAGATAAGCTGTAAAAGTAACTTTGTTTAACTAAAATTATTCAAGTAACCGACTGGAATATAAACTTAACAAAGTACAAACCACAACAGTAGTTATTTAAGGAGAAGCCCCTCCTCCTCCTCATTATGCATCTACTCCTCCTCCCTATAAATGGAAATTATTTAATCGACTTCGTTAACCTCGCGACCTCGCCGCAGAATGTTGTCCCCGCTGTTAAAATAGTAGCCTAGCGGAAAAGAATCACCACTTAAGCTCAGTGTTAACATGGCATTTAATACTGAAAATAATGAATTAACATTAACAATTCAAGAATTGCATAGTGAATTTAGCAAATTACTATATGAATTTAAATAGCATCAAAAGAGAAGTAGACCATCTTATTCTTCATTTTATTGCGAACTCTCAGAAGATTATTCAAAGGCAGTACCGTTGTGTGTTGACTATTTATAAAATTTTGATGTTACAATTGGTGCGTGAACTGATAGTTATACTTTTATAGTGAGGCCATAAGTTTAAAAAAATTGTTCAAAATTTAACAGTTTTGAAAGAAATATCAGCGGCAGAAGCTGAAAAAGATTTTTACTTATACAATATCTCAAGAAGGTTTAGTCTGGGAAAATGTGTAATTGTAATGGAAAAACTAGTGACCGAAGTATTTGAAGAGTTTGTTATATCAGAAGCTTGCTCAAGATATTTAGCTTTTGCTGGTAATGATGATAACGTGAATGCTCAAGATTTAATGAAGAGTCACAAGTATTTAGAACATGCTGAATTTTGTAAAAAAATAGTGCGTGTGTAAAAACTTTTTAGAAAACAAAAACAGAAAACAATTTTTGCTGATATTGACAGTTTAGAAATATAATATAATTTTAAAATTATGTTATAATAAGTTTAAATAAAACAAAGTACATATAGCTAATATTATTTTTATTCATTCATAAAAAAATTATCAAATAAGTATAAAACGTTTGAAATAATGATTTAGAGTGATAAAAACATCATCTAACTCAATAATTGGCTTTTTTAAATACTTTCTTACACATTCAGCTTTTTCGTTCCCCTTAACGTAAATAAATTCAGTATCCTCGGTCAATTCTTTGATTATATATTTAAAATTGATGAAGTGGGGTATGTTCAGAATTGCAGTATACACAATGATAATTTTTCATTAACCAAATCGCTTGCTTATGTTGTTCAGGCGAAAGAAAATTTAAAGGAAAAGGTTGTTTAAAAATATAGTGACTTATAAATTTATATATAAGTTTATTTTTTTCGTCTTAGAACCTTGAATGTCTAATACTAGCCTCATATTTTTAATTTAGAAAATCTTCAATATCCTTTTTGAGTTCTCTTAATTTTCTGATAAAAGTTTCTATCTCTCCTACTCGAAGTGAGATTATCAGTCAGTCACGTTTTCTTGTCAAGCGTCTAGTAACAACTGATTCTTTTGTTATTTGCAAGTTATATTTAGGAATTAAATTTAATTTTGAGGTAAAAATCCCGCATGCGTAGCTAATTTACAGTTGGTTTACAATTTTACTAACTCAAAACTTTATCATGTAATATTAGACAATACGCTGTTGTGTCTTTCTCTATGTCTATTATTTAGTTCAAATTCTACTCTCATTACAATAGATCCTGATGAATAATGGTTCTTCTGTTATTCCATAATAAGTATTGCGGAAATTGGAATACATTTCATACAAGATGGCGAATTTATTTTTACTCATATCTAATATGTGATCATTATAAGGATACCTTTCAGGATTTAAGAATACTTTGATGTTTCTTAAGTCTATGTTATTAAATTTACTCCTATTGCTCTTTTTCTTATTCAATTTTTCGTTGGTTTAAAACTATTTTTTGTGTTTTTCGCCTTATAAAATCTGAAAATAAAAAATATTCATCTTATAAAATCAATAGATAGTCTTAAGTTCTGGGGCCACTATGAAAATACCCGAGGAACGACACTGAAAAATGTTTGTTTTCTGGACGTTTCAGGGGAAAGTCTACCCCCGTCTTTAGCAAACCTACAAATAAAAAACTAAAAGCAGAATATTTCTTATGTTTCGTATCAGAAATATAATCAGAATGGCTAATCTCTGACAAAATGTCAATTTAAAGGGGTTAGTTTTAATTGTTAGAATAAGGTGGGAAATATGTGTACCTAGAGTATTTTCATTTTAATTTATTGTATTTTAAGGTGTCCTTTTTTTACTTCAGTATTTAGCAAACTTAACCATGTGTTATTAAAACTAACAGAACAAGATGCTACACAATTGTCATTATATAATAATATTAAGGCACTTTCTTTTATTTTACGTTTTTTGGAACATGGTTCCTTTGCTAAAATAGTAGAAGCATTCCAATTAATTTCATGATTGTTATCTAGTGCATGTTGGCAAATGTTTGATATTTGAAATTCCATATTTTTTATGTATGTTTGGTGTTTTTTAATTCTTTTGGCTAATGGCTTAGAGGTTTCACCTATGTAAAATTTATTGCATTGACACAGAATTTTATAAATAACATTTTTTGTATCATCTTGTTCATTGTTAGGTTTTGTTTTTGTAAGTTTGCTTCTAAGTGTATTTTGTGTTATAAAGATCGTTCTGATGTTAAAACGTTTACCTATTCGTTTTATTTCATCTGATAAATTAGGTATGTATGGTATAAAGAGGTTTGTAATAGGTCTATTTTGGATTTTTTTGTCTTTTGGATTCTCAAATTCATAAAAACATTTTTCAACGAAATCATTAGTCTATATGATAGAGCAAAAATAATTTGCAAAGATCAAAATTTTATTATAGAAAAAAATTTTATAAAAGATGTTTTAAATCAAAACAATTATCCTAATGATTTCGTTGAAAAATGTTTTTATGAATTTGAGAATCCAAAAGACAAAAAAATCCAAAATAGACCTATTACAAATCTAGTGCAGTCTAAGTGTAACTGTTTTGTACCGAAAATTCACTATTTCCCCGTTTTGATCTAATATTTTTACAGTAATTTTTTCTATCACTTTCACGGTTACAGGAAAATATATAATATTTTGAGGACTTTCAATTATTTTAAATCCAGGAGAGACGTTTAGAAAAAAATGATGAATAATATGAACAGGTCGTCCGTTCAAGTAGCAGCAATACTGCAATCGATACATAGTGAATTAACTTTTATAATTTCTGCAGGAACATCTGAATGTTTACTCTCTCCGTCACCTCTGATAAGCTGATCTTTGAATCATCAAATGTTGCCTATACTACCCTCTTTAAAAGTGATATTTATAGAAGATTTAAAATACCGATCGTAGAGTATTATTATTTGCAAATAAGTGAAACGAAATCTGTATTTTATCAAATTATTCAATTAAATATTTATTAATATCTTGAATTTCATAGCTTCCGGGAGGGATTTCAATAAAATCGTTACCATCCCCATAGAAAAATTTATTATTTTAGTAGAGTAACAAATTATGTTTCACCATAAAAAATCGACCATAACCTCAAACCTTAGAATGCCGCTCGTTTTCTCACACACTACGCCAGCCAACACCGGCTGGCGTAGTGTGTGACGTCACGTAAGCGTGCAGATGTGTTGTATTGAACATGCGCGTAGTGATTGGGGGGCCCAAGCTGTTCGTAGGTGCTTTGTATGTCCGATGCATGAGCGTGTGTGTGTGTATGGGGGGGCGCAGGCCCACTCCCGCGATGTCGCGCCCCCCCCCCCCCCCGGGGCCCCGCGCCGCTGGCACCTGCAACGCTAGATCCCTGCGCTCTGGTGCACCGCGGGGGGATCTAGCGTTGGGGGCCCCCGCGGCGCTGGCGTATGGGCACCTGCAACGCCGTATCTTTGGGCCGCGCACGCGCCCCCTGGGTGAAGGGGTGATATACTGGTGCGTGACAGGTATGACAGGTGAAACAGAGAGGTATGATAGGTAGACAGCTGTCACCTGTCATATCTGTCACCTGGCATCAGTATATAGTTGGTTGTAGTCTTAGACAAGGAAAGAGAGAGGACGCGTAATCTATGCATATAATTTGCTGCCAGCTGCCACCAGGCTGGCTCGCCCAGTGACGTAACGCTCGGGTTTAAGTAAAATGATGCCTGAAACGAACATTTAAATCTTACTAGTGGAAGACTGATCAAAGTGTGTTTATCGATATATTAGACCCAAATGAAATGTTCAGTAAATAATGGGGTTATATAACAAATTTTAAAAATGAGGGGAATTTGTTTAAAATTTCAAAAATTATGTCAAATTTCCTATTTTATTTAGGGTTTCATTTTATTTAAAGTTTTTGACTAAAACGATGCATTTAGGTAATTTATTAATAATTATAATAAAAGTTAATCAGATTTACAGAAAACTGAAATTTCAATAAAGAAATTGTTAGATACCTCATTTAATCACTGCACTCTTTTAATAGCTCTAATATACCTACATTTTAAGATAACGTAGGAAAGATCTCTGAGACCAACAACCAATTATTGTTGATGAAATAAAATATGCAATCATTATAAATCCATATATTACCATAAAAATACATTACTAAAAATATATTACATAAAAAAGTACCTAAGTAGGTAAAAATGAAAAGTGATATCCAAGGAAAAAAATAAACTTGAAAAATAAAAATTAACACCCATTTATTGTCCTCTAAATAAAATAAGTTTTGTATATTGATTTCTAACAGGATCTGTTATTGCAGACAATCTATTAGTTATAAAATGTATGCGAATATTAAGATATTTTAATACAACAGATTCTGTTAAAAAGTACATATGGTTACAATTAGCATTAGAATTTAAAACATGTTGTTCCAAACTGCTAAAACATTGGGATTCAATGCATTCAAACATTATTCTCCTGTTTAAGACATTAATGCTAAAATTGGCTTTTACCAACTCATTTTCATTTATTCTTATAAAATGCTCGCAGATATTACAAATTTTTATCACATCCTCTGAGGGATACGCCAATCCACCATGACTTTTTTTTGTTATCAGCGAATGCAAAAAGTTTTCTCGGTTACCACTTAATGCAGTCAAACAGTTTTCACATTTGATAACCTTAATAAGCTGACGGGCAACAAAACCAGCAATATAAATAATAATTTGTTTTGAACAATTGCTCAACATCTCACTATTTATAAGGTAATTATGATCATGCCAAACACTTTCCAAAGAAAATGGTTCATTTTGACAGCTCAAATACATCCTATTTGAATTAATATTTTCTTCAGGTGAATCAAATCTACTTGATCCTGTTAAAATAGGTATATCGTCTAAGGGTATACAATTTCCCATACCACCCTCCCTTATTTCTGCTCTTACTAATAATCTCTTATACGATGCCATAAACTGCGGTGCAGTAGGGTTATTATTGAAGCCACCTTTTGATCTTATTGAAGAAAAATATAATTCTAAATGATTTTGACTGACTTTATATAAAGGAAGATAAATTAATTGTTTGTTATTTGTAACTAATTCATCATACATCAACAATGCACTTTTTAAAGAAATTATAAGACCCATAAAGCCTGTTTTTCTTTTGGATTGAACTACTAATTCCCCATCATGAAATTTTAATAAAGAAAGATAATCAATAGAGTTAGCAATAAAACTTTTTGTCTGTTCTATATTTCTTTCACAAACTGCCTTTTTAAAACCTGGAGGAATTAGTGATCTGGAGTTTAAAATATCAAAGCAGTGGTTAATTATTCTAATAAAGTCAGAGGTTGCCTTACAACCCATAAATTCTTTTAACTGCAATTCATCCTGACAATAATTAAGCGAATCAGCAACGGATTCACTTAATAATTGTACTGCTAATCTGACTTTCATTTTTTTGTTTGAAAAAATTTATGTGAGCTTTTCGTAGTTTATTCCCTAAATGCAAACCTTCTGAATCTTGCAATTTCTCTAAATTTTCCATATATTCCCACTTAATTAAATGTCCATTGCCATCTATAAGAACCTTTTTTTCACCAAAAGCATTACGTATCAATTTAACCATATAACAAGGGCCATAAAAATTATAAATATTGTTTCCTCTTAAAGTAAAAAAAGTTTGTAAGGTTGGCATATTATTATCACAACCCAAAATATTTGACATTGCAATGTTGGATGGCGCACCATCAAATGTAAGTGATACTACACGTGCCCCTGTCTCAGTTAATAAACTTATGCATTGGGAGACAAGAGCACTTTTCTGTTGACCACTCAATCCATCAGTTAAAAAGTAACCTACTGGAAATTTCCACTGACCATTAATGCACACAACCATTAAAACAAAAACCTCTTTTGCCATAGGATTATTGTCATCTTGTAAGTCGATGCCATAATTTATATAACCGTGAAATTTAACTCCGTCCCAATCAATATGTTTTCTGATAGACATCTCATCTATAATGAGAGCAAGAAAAATAGGCTTATGAGAAAGGTCACATTGTTTTTTAGAATGTCAAATGACTCACTTGTAAAACCAGGATCCGCATTAATATTTCTAAACCGTTTACCTATAGTACTTCTGTGTGGTAAACATGTATCGAATCCAGAACGAACATAATCGTAAGCTTTTGGAGAAAAAAAACTTAGTTATCGCAAATTTCTAAGTTCTGGAGAGTACTTAATTTTCTTTTTTGCAGTTCTTTAGTTATTTCTGGCATATTTTCAAATAAATAAGAACTTTCTGATGACAATAGATTTTTTTGTTTTAAAGAAGTAATCAATTGTTTCAAAGAGGTAACCTTTTTTTTCAACCTTCTTACTTTCTCTCGCAAAACTTTAATTTTCTTAGACTTTGCACGACTTTTAGCAACTTGACTAAAAAGTTTTTGCTTCAGTTTTTGTTTTCTAGGAGTATCTAGAACTGCTGTGTCTGGCCCTCGTCTGGAACTGAAGAAGTAGATGCTTCTTCCTGATGAGGTCTCTTTGTCCCCTGAAATAAAACACACAATATATCAAAAAAAAGTTAGACAAAAATTTCTATATTTATAAAAATAAATTTAAATAAATGGTGTCATAAAAAAACTTAACAACTAAGATAAAATACAAACAAATGCTAATATTAAATTTAAACAATACATTAAAAGCAAAATGAACATTAAAATGAAACAATATGTTGGAAAGTAAAAAATATTTTATGAAATAATATGTGAATTATGAATGAAGATAAATATGAATTAATATTCTGTCATTTATATTTTACACAAAAATCAATATTGCTGATAAAACTTACCTTGAGATAATGACTACTTGGCTGCATATATTTTGGTACATCAGGGAACACTGTTGGTACTGCTTCATCTAGTAGACATTTTTTTTCGCCAACACGATAAAACAGTTTGGGGTCAAAATGTTTCGAGCATAGCCTATCATTTTTTGTAGGTGTCCAGTCTGTAATATGCAGCTGCTTTACCCATAAAGCAGTTTTTTGCACATCTTTTAGAGGAAACCTAAAAAGAAAAATACATTTTATTGAATTATAATAATATTCACCACACATGAAGGTTGAATAACTATTATTTCTTTATATCCATGAAGCATGGCCTACGTCACTGGAATAAATCGACCTTCACGCCTAATTAGATCATAAATTAGATAATTTTATAAGCTATTCTGAATGAAAGAGGACCAAAATGTTGAGTTACTTATTTGTCTAGCAGTAATTATAAGCTGTGTGGATAGAAATATGGGTATTAGGCCGCCTTTAATAATGAAAACGCGAATTATAGGGACACCTAAAATATACAATTTTCTTTTATTTACCTATGAAAGGTTATTCCAGCTTCTTTTCTCTCACTACGACTTTTCCAACCAAAAGCACAACAATTCATCATTTTAGTTCGGTAATAATCACAATGTCTTTAATTCACTTTTCTCTAAAAATCACACTACAAAACCACGCTGCCACCACAATTGTCTGCCACCAGAAAATGGCGTCGATGGATAAATTGGCCTCACTTCTGAGACGGCGCATAAATGGTTGTTACGCGTCCTCTCTCTTTCCTTGTCTAAGGTTGTAGTACGTATTGAGTTAGTAAATTATATGCAGGGTGTTCCTTGCTTCCTGTCTGTCTGACTGTTTACTCTGTCTATATTGTTAATAATATGCGTGGGATCATAAAGGATAGTATGCAGAAAAATACACAGTAATTTTGATAGTATTTATTAAAGCTTATTACTCGTAGATAAAATATAATTATGTAAAAGGTAAGCGTTATTAATACTACATGAACATATAACGTAAACTCCGGTGTTATAAGTCACGTTATAAAGATTTGTTACGTAACTGCAATTTTAAGAGTTTGCAATTACGACCCGTAGGCTAGCTTGTAGGGTAGTTCAGCTTTGAGGGAGTTCAAAACTTTTCAATCCGTTTCATTTAGTGTATGAAATAGGAAAGTCAAAAAATATATATAAAATGGAAGGGCGCCAACACACGTAAAAAAAGAGAATCTACATTACGTACTTCATACACCCTTTACCCGTGTGTTAGTAAAAATGCTGAGACAAACAGTAAAACACAATATACAATTATTATTTCCTTTTATTTTAGATTATACTTGTGAATATTTACCAGTGTTTAAAGGAAATGCAAGAATGTGATATAAATTACATTTATAGATAGAAATAAGTATAAGAATTCGAAAATAAAATTTAAAAATAAAGGGTACGAATTTATAAATTTAAGTTAAAGATCTCACCAAGTAGGTAGCAGGTAAGCAGGAGGTGGTAACTCAAACTTGGGCCTGGTTGTTGGGCTGCATTCTAGAGGCCAAATACTTCAAAACCTCTTCGGTAAAAGTGAGTGCCAACTTTGGGTAAGTAGAATACTACTAAAAACCTTTTAAACGGGTCCTGTCGGAACCACAACCTTTGCGGTGGCAAAAAGGATTTGTTTTTTATTTTGGCTTCACCCAAAAGTTTTTAATGTGAAAACTATTGGGTTCAAAACTACCACAAAAGTGAAATATAGTCTTTCACATTTCAATGAAAATGTAATAGTGATAAAATGCAAAGTGGTAAAATGCAAAGTGGTAAAACGCAAAGTGTAAAATGACCGCTGAGCTGGCTGTTATTCGATCACTATTCAAGACAAATTTTAAAACAACCTTTGAACAGGATCAGCCGTTTAATTGAATTTTCACGGCCACAGTCAAAACTAAATAGAATGAACTCCTTCCAAAACGATTTTAGCCAAGAGGTTTATCAAAGAAAAAATGTTTAAAAAAAGGCAGGAATTTGGCTAAAAGCACTAACATGTTCGAAGTGCTCTACGCAAAACATGATCTTAATGTTCCTATATTTTGTCTCTTTCCCCTTATTGATTTGGTAAAAATAAACGATTTTTTAAAGGATAGGCAACTCAGAATACAGTAAATATTTCAATAAATCTTTGTATATATTGAATTTAAATATTTATTTTCGAATAATTTATGTTAGATATTTTTTATATTTCCCTCTAATCTTTACGTAAGCCTCGTCCTTAATAATTAACTTTAAAATTTTAAGTTTTTAATAAATAACGAAACTGAAGTGGTCGGACGGAATTATTTGGGTTTTAGGCATACATGAAAAAGAGATGTTAGACTCGCCGCAGTAAAACGTCAAACTTCATTGGGCACTCCAAAGATCTGTCAGTTGAACCCAGTTTGGTTCGTTCCTTCAGAACGTTTTCACGTGTACTGTATAGGTATACAACAAAATGGCGCTATTAAAAAAAAAAGTTGGGTGATGACTCGAATTCTAATAAAAAAGTAATTAAATATGCTGAGGAAGATATTGCGCCTTTTATCGTTTATATCCAATCTAATGAACAAACTAAAAATAATATAGGTAGGTTTAATAACTTAAAAATTGCTAGAAAAATTTTTAATTTAAATCTAGATGCAATTAAAGATTTAGATTAGATAATAGATTAGCAATAGAATTTAAAAATTTCCAGGCAGCCAACGACTTCGTAGATAATAAATCATTAATAGACAAAGGATATAAAATTTACATTCCTTTTAATTTCGTAACATGCAAAGGTTTGGTTAGAGCAATTGATTTAGATTTGGAAGTAGAGGAGCTTAAAAAAGTTTGTAAGTCTGACATAGAAATTCTCGACTTAAAAAGAATAAATAGAAAAATCATAAACAAAGAGGGTAAAGTAGAGTATAAGCCGACAGGGGACAGTTTTAATTACCTTTAGAGACATATTACTTCCTAAATATGTCTATTATTGTAACTTACCAGTACCAGTAACTGTATATATACCCCCAGTAACCCAGTGTTATAAATGCCTCTTATATGGACACACAAAAAATAATTGTAAAGGAAAGGAAAAATGCCAAAATTGTGGAGAACTAAAACATGCAACAGAAGGGAAGCCATTAGAATGTAACACTAGATGTTATTTTTGTAAAAACGAGCACAAAGCGGCAAATAGATTTTGTGCAGAGTATGAACGCCAAAAAAACATTAAACGTCTTATGGCTTTTAATAATTTCACTTATGTGGATGCGGAAATACTTTGTAAAAAAAACTACATAATAAGTGAATATAATCCCTAAGCCCAGAGACTTCCCTCCCTTACAAGGAAAAAATAATAATAAAGAAAACTTTCAACATAATGGTGACATAACTACAACTTCACAACGACGCACAAACGACTTCACAACAGGAATAAAAAGATCTTATCAGCAAACTGTAGCAAAAGAGCAAAACAAAAGAAGAAATACTTCACAAAACACAAATCAAGGTTACGATAGAATCCAACATGAACAAGCACTCTTCTTCCCAAATTCTAGACCAAATAAAGACCCTTTACCTAGTATACAGCATCCTACCACAACAAACAGACATATACAGGATAGACAGGAAAGATACCAACCAAACACACAAATACAAGACATAGAAATGCCTCATTGTGCCTCGCAAGTTTCAGACGAGATTATGATCTCGCACACTCAGGACTCACCCTCAGATATTAATAAATTAATGGATTATTTCTATAAATCATCATATTATGAACAAAATCGAATAAAAAATCTTATTCTCTCACATCTTAAACTAGCCTCCTATATGGAGATAGATAACTATAATTAAAAAAGATAAGGATTTTCAATCAAACTAATAAGACTAAAATAAGAATCAAAATTATGCAATGGAATATAAGAAGTGTTAATGCTAATAGGGCTAATCTCATTACACTTATTAGAAAACATGACCCTGATATAGTTTTGCTTAATGAAACCTGGCTAAAAAATTCTCATAATTTTTTTATAAAATCATATAACATTATCAGACAAGATAGGGAAGATGGATATGGGGGGGTAGCCTACGCTCGTAAGAGCAAATATTGTATACGAGCATATAATAAACTATAATGATAATAACACACAATTCATCATAATAAAAGTAAATAACTTAAGTATCACAAACCTTTACTGTAATAATAACATAAACATATCTCAACAAATACTTGAAAATATTAAAAACAATTCTTGTGAAAAACTCCTCATTATGGGTGACTTTAACTCACACCACCCAATATGGGATAACTGTACCCCCAATAATGGAGGTACAGTGATTAGTCATTTTATCTTGGAAAATGAGCTTGTTGTGCTTAACAATGGGACTCCTACGCTTTTGCAGCCTCCTGGAAAAAATAACAGTGCTGTAGATATTACAATAATAAGCAATGATCTAGCATATATAACTGAATGGGGCACTATCCCGGACTGTGGAAATAGTAACCATTTCCCCACTTATGTAGAAGAACTTCAAAAAAAATACAGTACATGAAAAATGTTTTTCTCAAGTATATAAAACCCGTGATTTTAAAAATGCAGATTGGAAACAATTTTACGATGAAGTTTTGATTGCAATGCCACCACATAACAATACATTAGACTTTGAAGAATTGAACAACATAATTAATACAGCGGCTATTACCACAATACCTTATAAAAATAACAATAAACCTCACAAAGTAAATAACCCGTGGTGGGATGAACAATGCTCAGTTATTCTACAAGATAGAAAATCACACCTAAAAAATTTTAAAGAATATCCAACAATAGATAATTATATTAAGGCAAAACGTGCAATTGCCGAGTCTAAACTAACATTTAAAAGAATAAAAAAACAAAAGTTTAAAACTTTCTGTGAGTCTTTAAACAGAAACACTAATACAACATACATTTGGAATAATATTAAAAAATTTTCAGGTAAAAATAAAAAACTAAACAAAGTTAATATTGTGGATGACATAAGAATAGAATTTCACTGTTTATCCAACACCACAACATATCAAACCCTTTACGCTCCATGAAATGGAATTAGGATTATCTGGCAAGAAACTGTCCTCTACTGGACTGGACTGCCCAATTCGTGGAAAAAATATAATATTTTAGCTATCCTGAAACCAAACAAAAACCCACAAACTACAGACAGTTTTAGACCAATTGTATTATCATCATGTTACCTTAAACTTATGGAAATAATGATAAAAAACAGAATAGACCGGACTCTGGAAAATGCACAAACCTTTTCCAACTATCAAGTGGGATTTAGAAAGGGTATGGGAGTTAATAATAGTGTAGCTATCCTGACTTCAGAAATTAATCTAGCTTTTCAAGAAACTATATAGTAAACTTATTCACTTAAATATTGATATAGAACTTACAAATCTAATCTATAAAATCCTTGAAAACAGACAACTTTTTACTAGACAAAATGATGCCTCCCTTTATGGCCCAGTACTTGCAACTACTGGTCTTCCACAAGGATCGCCACTTAGTACTATTCTTTTTAATGTATATGTAGCAGAACTCTTTAATATAATACCAAAAAATTGTACGCTTATCGGTTACGCAGATGATCTAGTCCTCTTTTGTAAAGACAAAAATATGCTGTAGAAAAAATGAGCACTACACTACATAAAATTCATACTTGGCTTGAGGATAACAACCTAAGTGTATTTCAAGACAATTGTGAAGCTATGTGGTTCACTAAGGGCCCACGTAAAACAAGACCTCCTAACATGAAAATAGATAATCACATAATCCCATATAAAAATCAAGTAAAATATAAAAATCAAGTAAAATATCTTGGTACCATCATTAATAAACTGCACATCATAAACAAAGTTAAAAAAGGTATAAATATTTTAAAGACCTTTAGCAGGGTATGGTGGGGAAGTGACCCGCGAATTCTTCTGCTTTCAATGCACTAATAAAAAGTCACCTGGATTATGGAGCATTCTTCATTAAACCGACTTTGAAGGAGAACCTTAGCAAACTAGATAGGATCTTTTATGAGGAACTAAGGATTTGTTTGGGGTGTATGAAATCTACACCTACCCTTGCACTTATGGCCGAAGCAACTGAAATGACATTAGAATTTAGAAGAATATCGCTAGCAGTCAAATTCCTATCAAAACCTATTACCATTGATAACCATCCACTAATAAACATCTTAAAAAAACTGCGTGCGTTGCAAAATAATAATATCGGAGAATGGAGAAATGACAATAGGACATACCTTACACAAGCCCTGGAAAAATATGATCTGTACTATAAGAAGATATATAAAAATAGTATATTTCCATGTTACAAAACAGAATTTGAAAA
Source organism: Kuschelorhynchus macadamiae (assembly GCA_030620095.1). Classification (NCBI taxonomy): domain Eukaryota; kingdom Metazoa; phylum Arthropoda; class Insecta; order Coleoptera; family Curculionidae; genus Kuschelorhynchus; species Kuschelorhynchus macadamiae. The sequence continues at coordinate 790,922 of JAUTXW010005441.1, forward strand.
CCAAATCATGCCGATAAAAATAATGGAACTTAATCTAAAAAAAAATGAACCGGACACTAGAGAACAGTTTTTCAAAAAAAAAACAGAAAACTATCGACAACAATTTACCTTTGTATTCACAGATGCTTCCAAAATTAAGGACAAGGTGGGTTTTGGGATATATATACCAGAAGTAAATTATAAATTTTCATCAAAAATCCCTGGGGAACTATGTATATGCACAGCTGAAATTGTTGCAATAAATGAAGGTGTCACAACTATTTTAAAGAAAAATATAAATAATGCAATTATATTTACAGATTCTCTTAGTGCAATTTTTAAACTAAAAAACTCTTGTATTGACACTACAACAGATTACATCACTTTACTGACTAGAAGACTTATTATAGAAGCAAATTCAAATAACAATATCTATATAGCCTGGATCCCAGGTTACTCTGGAATTGCAGGTAATAACACTGCAGACTTACTAGCAAATATAGGGAGAACCTTAAATATCCCTAAAAACCTAAAAATAGACAAATCAGACATTACAAACCTAATTAAAAAAAATATAAGAGAAGAATTTGAAAATAAATTGAAACTAGATATACAAACAAAAGGTAAACAACATTCTAAAATACAAACTACTTTCCCTCCTAGAAAATGGTTTCTATGTTGCACATACAAAAATAGGAGACACGTCACCTCCATAATTAAAATGCGTACAGGTCATTGTTTAACTGGAGAACACTTGCACAGGATGGGGCTCAGAAATGACCCTTACTGTGAATGTGGACAGGTTGAAACCCTGGATCACATTTTCATTGAATGCCCTATAAATAAAATTCCTAATATAGATCTATATCAAATATTCAGAAAAAAGGAGTAAAAACTCCATTTAATATTTATGTTATATTATCCAAGATTAATAATAAGATTAGTGATATAATTAACACTTTTTTAAACTATAATAAAATAAAACTTTAATAAATAGTATTATATGTACAAATTTTTTAGACTCGGAAAAAGAAAAAAAAACATACCCAATCCCCTCCAACCGACTCAGGTCCTGTGTGAAATGCTCCTCCCCTGAGCGGGAGCGTGAAGAGTCTTATACCTCTGTCTGTGATGTTTACATGTTTACTAACATATCCCATAAAAAATATTAGTTAATATCTTATACTGCAGCCTTATGTGTACATACCCATAGGGAACATACAACAGTATATAATAATACTCCTATGAGTACACACTCACAGGAAGGGAAACGAAGTTCCAGAGTTCCCAGGGGTAACAGTTCTCGACAATCTGAGAGCTCTATCGTAAAGTGCTGGCAAGTTGCGAAGTGCAGTGCCAAAAACATAGGTTGGAATTGGAATTGGTCAGTTGAACGTCACCGATCAGCTGTTTTGTTGGAACGCCTAATTAGTTATTTGAGGTAACCCAAATTGTAAAACGAAAATAAACAATAAGGTTTTTTTATAGATAACGGTCAAAATTTCGTTGCTCCTAGAAACAAATATAAAGATAAATTCACGTTTGTCTTTACCGATGCTTCTAAGGGAAACAATAAAATGGGGTTTGGAGTACATATCCCGAAAATTAATTATAATTATTCTTCAAGACTCCCTGATAATATTAACATATGTACGGGGGAAGTGATAGCAATAAATAAAGCCATTTCAGTATGTCTAGAAAAACAAATAAATGATGCAATTATATTCACCGATTCTCTTAGTGCTATTTATAAAATTAACAAAACTGGGGTTTTTCAAAATAATGACAAAATTTCTTTATTGACTAAAAGACTTCTTATAGACTTCTTATAACAAATAATAATAATAACCTAATTCTATCCTGGATCCCTGGGCATACCAAAATTCGTGGAAATGAACAGGCAGACAAACTTGCCAACGTGGGCAGAGCACTAATGGTTCCCATGGATATCAAAGTAGACAAAAACGTTATAATCCCAATAGTAAAACTAAAAATGAGACAGAAGTTTTCACAATTTTGGTCTAGTGAGTGGTATAACAAAGGCAGATGGTATAGGAATATCCAGGATGATTTCCCGATTAGAACATGGCATCATAATATGACCTATGTAGACAGAAGACATATTACTTCAATCATAAGAATGCGGACAGGCCACTGTATGACAAAAGAACATTTATTCAACATAGGAATGAAAGATGACCCGCTCTGTGATTGTGGACAAGTAGAGAGCTTAAACCACATTTTTTTGAGTGTCCTATAAATAACATTCCAGGTGTAAATATATATGAAGAAATAAGGAAATGTGGAATAAATACTCCTTTTAATATCCAGACGGTTCTTAACTAATATTAAAATCAATATAATGAAAATAATTATAAAATTCATAAACTTCAACAAAATTAAAATTTAAATGTTAAAATATCCTCATTTTATACCCAATCCCATTCCAACCGAGGCAACATTTCTTGTGCTCAATGCTCCCCCATTGCCCGGAAGCGAGAAGAGTTTATAAATCCTTTGTTGAAGTGTTCAAATACTAATGTCTTTTACACCATAGGTTCTAAGGAAGATGGAATAAAAGTAAAAGTAGTTCATTAATCTATTTTAGAAACTAACAGCCTTTGGAGAGCTATGTGCTCGTCAGTCTGAGACCGTACCATTTTGGGCTGGAGAATGGCGCTGGAAGCAAAAAAGTGGCAGCCGACTCCATTTTGAAAAGGAAGAAAGAAATAATATGCTTTTTAAACCAAACATTAGAAGGATTACTTAAATAACACAAACCCTTGTTTAATGAATCTCTGACAGGAAATCAAAAATATAGGTGACATTCTTTAAAAAGGCAAGTATTTAATGAACTGAACGTGACTTTGAAAGGCAATAACGTATTATAAAACCAAATGGGTGGTATATAAAATGTTTCTAATTTATTTAGCGTTACCAGGCTACAATGGAGATATGTGGAAATATCTGGTTTAGTTTGTAATACATCAGCTCATGCCCAACCATGTTTTTTATAATGGACTTGTTTCTGAACATCTAACATGAAATTCTTATAAAAATATGATCCTTTTATATGGTGGGTATTAAAGAAAGCTTCAACAACCAGACCCTCAGCATCTGTAAAAACATATGTATATGACACATCAAGTTGTCGGTTACGTACAATATTAAGTACTTGTTTTAAATAGTAATGAAATATAGGACTCGTAAAGTAATATTTCAAATCAAACAACCTAGATAACTCCCAAAATTTAGTCCCTGACAACTTGGTGAATGACAAAATATAAATATAACACCATAGCAATATCATAATTAGATTTATAAATTTATCTTATTTTGTTACCGTAAAAGTGTAACGTTACAAACATAAGCTTAATTTATGGTGTTTACAGGAACTAAGTTCCTGTTCTAGGTGATGGTGATGAAAATTCTAAATTAATAACATTGGGGTGGTGTTCTAATTTCATGTTGGAGAAAAATTTAATAAGAAAGTCTTCTTTGACGTGGCCTTTAACGTAAACGGTGTAGTATTATATGATTAAGATGCTTATAGTCGGTATTGCCGGAATTATAGTGTATTCCATGAATATTATAAAAAATGTATTTTACGTTCTGCTTGAGAGCTTTGGTTAACAACCAAGTCTTTGGTCTAAACAGCCAACATTTCATGTGATTTCCATCGAATATAGCTAATTCCTTAACCTGAAAATCAGGTGTAAAATAACCTTGAGCATCTAACACTATAAATTTCATTATTAAACCGGTGTGATGATTCTAATGGCTGCTTGATTACTACTGATTTTATTAGAGTTCTTGCATTATATTAGAGTTCTTACAGTTCCATTTAATGGTAAATACTCCAAAACCCAATCGTGCATGATGATGCACTAAGCACGTGTATCATTGGAGAAATTTTCTGAACTCTGAAACTCAAGCTTAACATCAACTACACTACTCTTAAGTGATTCATTTTGCTTGGATCAGTCGATAACAAATAATGTTGTATCTGTAAAGTCTATGAAGTTTAATAATGGTTCGCTGTTCGTTTTGCCTACATATGACTTTTGGAATTCTGTGTACATCCTGTAGATTTCTGCAAACTGTTTGTTACCAAAATTTATATTTATAAACTCGTATGGATAAACCTCAAGAGTTAAGATAAAGTCGAACATCAGTAATATTCAAATTATCGAAGTATATACAATCTTTGTTTGGATTGCCTTTGCGATCTTTTTGGAAAAATATAATGTTGTATCGAGCTCTTTCAGTCATAGATTTTACCATCCAAATATTTCTCTTGGTTGTTCTTAGAGCAGGCAATTCGTGAATTTCCCAACTTCTGAAGGGCATGTGTATAGGACTGTTCTTTGAAATTTCTTCCAATAATTTCAATTTATAGATATCGTTGGGATAAACGTGTTTAACTTTTAATGCAAAAGAAGAAATTGATATAGAGGCTTTTTTATCTCCGGTTGGGTTGACATAACAATTTTCATCGTTTTGAGCGCGAACCAATTTAATTTTTTGCTTGCCCATAACTAGGTTCTTATAATCAAAAAATATTCCGAATAGGACATGCAATGGTATCAGCAAATTAAAGTCCCCGCTTTGTTTAACGAAAGTCAGTAAGTGTTCTGTTGAAGGCCAGCTCCAACCTGCAGTGTTAAGGGTTTTGCTCTCAAGGCTGTTGAGGCACAAGAGACTCTTAGCGGTAGTGCCATTTAGTTCGTATGTCACTGATTCGAATAAGAAGGTGCCAAGATTATTGGTAAGTGAACAGCTTCCTGTTTTTCCTGCAGTTTTTTCTTCAAAAATATTTGCTTCTATGTAAAGTTGAGCTTGACTTATATTCATAAAAACGTCTTGTTGGTTAATAACTATTTCTATTTCATCGTTATTATTATATTAATTGAATGATTTTGTGAATGGGTGTACGTGTGCCACTCCTCTCGTACAATAGATTCATCTATGTTGACCGGGCAAAATATCTGTAACTTTTCTGACACGATAGCCATATTTATGTTACGTTTGTCACTGAATATATAATTTTCATTGTGCTGTCCAGCATGATGATTAAAAACCAAAACCATTCTTTTTCAGTTCCAGTCTTATAATAATTTCTTCCCCTCTAAAATAATGGGTCTGAAATCCTGATCCAAAATATTTATGGTAATGTTATTGATACTTTGTTTATTTACTGGGAGGTAAATTAAGTTTCGTGGTTCAACAATTATACTGTATCCAGGGTCGACAGTTGGTGAGAATTCATATAATGTGTGTGATGGATTAATTGTATAATAAGATGATATTATGTTACATCCTATTCGGATATTAATTACTTTAATTATATTCACAGAAATATCAGATTTATGCTGAATATTAGCTTTTAGCAGTTCCTGTGAAAATCCCAATATATTCCCAATACTATCGTTTGGCTTAAAATCTATATCGTAGATGCACTTTAATTCACACTTCAGTGTATTGTTGTTGGGCTTTAAAGTAATATTTGTAACATGTTTATTTTTGTCAGTCAATTCGTTTATAAGAAAATTTTCAATATCGGTAATTTCATAAGATCCTGTGGAGATTTCCAAAACCTTTTTTTTCGTTGTTCTTAATATAATAAAATTTGTTACACCCAGGCTCTATGTTTGGAATGGAATTCCATGTACTAAGTGAAATAAGGGCTAATGAATAACTATATTTAGTATCGAGTTCGATTGGAGGATTAATATCAACACTCAAACAACTAGAACCTTTTAATGTGAATGTCTGAGACATGACTGATATAAATTAAACAAATTAATGATTTTATAGTCTTTTATTATAGAGAAATGCTAATACAAGATGTCCGCAATTAAAAGTGGTATATGTCTGGTACTGACCGTAGTTAAAGAGTATTTTACATTTCTAAAAAAAATATCCAACAGCTTGTATCGGCGGATTTAGGTTTCCAAAACTATCAAAATAAACAACATTTTGGTCAGATTTCTTATAAGCTACCCAATGCATACCACAACCATCATTTCTGTCTAAATTAATAACCCCAAATTCATTTTTCTTAGGGGCTTTCGGCAAATTATTCCTCATAAACACTCCCCTGAAATGAGGTATATTCAACTGTTTAGCATACTTTTCAATATCTCTGTCGGTAAGCGGGCGATTGGGTAGCTTTATGGGGAGTTTTTTGACATTTTTTTTAAATAAAGACCACATCCAGTTTTGTATGGTTTTAGATACAAACCTTTTCCATTTTTGTTTGCTAATGCAATAGCCTCCATAGTTTCATTATGTCGTTTTGACTCATGCAGCTTCTCCGTTGCTGCTTTTGCCTCATTTACAGCCTTATATATCGCAGAAGCTCTACCACTTAGGGCTCCCAATGCACTTAAGCCTGCAAATATGGGAATAAGAGGAAGAATACCTCCAATTTTAGGTACTCTGATTACTCTAGGTAGCCTAATTCTTTTTTTCCAGCCAATATTTTTCATAGATATCCGAGCGGCTTTGACGGCCAGCTTAATATTATCTTTCAGTGATCCACCCTTGCAGCATTTTAACTGAATTAAACATATGCATGGATTTTAATTTTCTCTTGGTTTTACCACTGCTACGTACTTTTTTTCTTCTCTTTAAATTTCGTCCTCTTGTCTGTTTATTAGCTACAAGCCCCATACCAAGTTTACGCTTGGCTTTCATAGCGGTAGTTACAATCCAAGCTGCACTTTTTTCACCCAAACTGGTGCCCTTAGATAAGACTTTCCCAAGCCCTTTCCTGTAAAACTTTATCTGCTTGATGCCGACTATCTAAATTTTGGTGCTTGGAATATTCTATGTCGTGCTGCTTACAGTAGCTATCCAACTTGTTTTTTGGTAAATCGCCCTGTGCTAACCTTTCTTTAAGTTTAGTTCCAGGACCGCAGTACGAATAACCAGGTAAATGAAGTTCAAATGGTAATTTATTGATTGTGCTATTTAAGAGACCTTTGCCCCTCAAAGTACTCATTGATAATGAGGCATTCCTAGTATAAACACCCCTTAAATAAAAATAATAAGATGCAGGTTGAAAAGCATCCGCTTAATATTAAAGTAAACAACTTTTGATATAAGTGAACATAAAACGCTAAAAAAACGTCATAGTGAGCTTCTGCCAAACACCATTAGAGCAATAATTTGTAGTCGCAGCAATTCAGGTAAAAGCAATGTAATGTTGAGCCTTTTAGTTGATTTAAATGGTTTAAGATTTCGAAAAATATATATTTATTCTATATCACTACATCAGGAAAAGTACAAATTTTTAGAGAAGGTGAATATCTGGTATGAAATATTATACATAATATTTTAGGTTTATCTTTATTATCAGATCATAAAGATGAAATTTTTGAATTAAAAAACAACATATTAAATTTAATTAATCAGATCTATATAAATGATGGTGAATTAAAACAGTGCCAATCGAATTTGGATAAAGAAAGAAAGAGTAGAAAAGCTGTTTTTGATAACCTAAATGCGCGTTTGGAGCGAGAAGAACTACTTCAAGAACAAAAGATAAATATGTATTGAGATTAACTACGTGTAGAATCAAACAAAAAAAACACAGGTGCAGGCGCAGATGCCGACTGATTCAATATAATTTTTTTTGTTTGTCTTTTATGATTAGTTAGTCTTGAAGTAATATTTTACTAGTTATAAAACTAATAATTAAAAATAGGAAATAAAACATACAAAAATATCATTTAATTTATTACTAACCTTAAATTACAAATGGATACAAGAGAGAGAGAGAGAGAGAGAATTGTAAAAACAAATATTTGCATTACATAAATGACATATTTGATAAATAAACTTAACTAAAATACAATATTAATGATTTAATTTATAGTTTTATTCTAATTGAAAATGATCAATATCCGAATCGCTATCCTAATGACGTATAAAACGATTTTTTTTTGTGAAGCCTGATGTTGAGAGAAGTCTTAAATTACAACCTGGCTTACCAGTTCTTCGGTATCACAGGTGTAATGATAATGATCCCTAATCGTTTTTATATGTATACTAAATTATTTTTGAAAATTTTTAATAGTATCATGGCATGATTTACAAACAAATAAATTATATTTCTTTATAATATAATAATTTACCTACAAGCATATCTTCTTCCTGAAAATTTTTCCCCCAATCATTTGTTGCGAGCACTGCATTTCTCACTGAAGGTGACATAGTTTTTTGACAATGTACAAATTCTAAACATTTTAGATATCGTGATTGATCATTTAAAGCTATTCTATTTACACATTCCCATTTATATTTAGGAAACTTTTTAAAAATTTCTATGGTTAAAGTCCATGGTAATGGAGATTCTGTTAAAAAATCTACAGCATTCGTTATCCTTTCACAAATCGATTTTATGCAAAGGTCTTATGGTGATTTCATCTATAAAAGAAAGAAAATAGACATTAATAGAATTACTTTTTATTCACGATTGAGGCTATAGTGCCCAAAGGGGAGATTATCAAAAGTATGTGGTAAGGAATGTCTTTTATCACCTTGAGAACTTAAAGCGATTTTTGTCTGCTCTATGCTAAAAACTTCATGGTTGAAGGAACAAATTGAACGTTGAGTTACGACAAAATTTTGTAAATTTTTTTTCAAACAATTTAAATAATTATCAAAAGTTAATTTATTAGACACAATGTTATATTTTGTTCCCTTCGCTCTCTTAACTACTTTTTGTTCATTTTGAATTTTAAAACTACATTTTTTATCTTAAACCAACGAAATGAGTAATAATTTTACCACAAGTCTCATCTTTCATGAGACCCAGAATCTTTTTATTAACTAATGGAATATTATAAGGATTATTAATAAGATATTCTGATGTATCAAATTTATTTAAATCAGTTTTTATAACTTCTTCATAGACGTCATTACATTTAAGTTCGTAAATAAAACTATCTGTATTTGTATACATAAGTATATAAAGGTATGTTAAATATTAATTCAGTTTTCTTTAATTCGATAATCATTAGATTATCATAGAAGTGTCGGATTTAGAAATCTGTGGCTAGCTATTAGATTTTTAGCCACATAACGACCTCCCTATGACTTAACAAATTTTATTACCCTATGTTTTCTTATATTTTCCATAGTTTTTCCAAATACCGCGTTATTGTATAATTTAAATACATTTTTTTCGAATGTGGTTCTAGCATTAGTTCGTAAACCAAGCCAACTTAAGCCAACATGACTGTTCAAACTTCATTACTTTATGTATTTTCTTTAAAACCAACCCATTCGTTAGTGCTTGTTTTAACGTTCGATAATGTAAAATATATTTTTCTTTATTATATAGAGTTGGCATCATTTTTGATAATTTAGAATGTGGAGGTATTCGATGTTCAGGGCAAAATGGAAAATCCTTATGCAAATCATGAATATTGTTAGGATATATTAAATCTACTTGTAATATGTACCCAATGGATGAATCATCTGGAATTAACATAACATCAAAATTTTTAAAATCATCTCCCACTCAAAATTTTTATGAGGTAAAGGTTCGGTCATCGCCCTACCATAGAGATTATTCACGTCAAGATAGATATTTAGAAGGTTGGTTAGGATTATAATTCTCCATGTATTTATTATTTCTTATATTCCTTTTTGCTATATTCCTTCTTTCTATAAACATAATTTGATCAATATCACGCAACAGCTGTAATTTGCACCCTGTATATTTTAGCATGCAATCCCATTTATATTGAGGCATAGTATGATACCATGCCGGATTTAACACATGTGATGCCATACAGCTGTTTCTAAATTTTTCAAAAATATCAGCCAGTCCTAATATGTCTATTTTTAAATATAAGTCTGAATATTCCCCCAGATTTTGAATATTAAATTTATTCCAAATATTTTGAGCATGTAAATGTTGTTCTTTGTTAATATCTATACCCTCTAATTTATTATGAAAATTCTGAATGGCGGGAAGAGATGTTTCATTCATTTTTTTCAAATCATAAATATATACGTAACAGAAGACGCCCTTTCGCGTTAATAACTTAAATTTTACCTCATGTAATTTAAAAAATTCAGTTCTTAATATTTTAAAATCATCTGTTTCATGGTAGACATTAAATTATCCAATAATTTTCCCATAAACCTTAATGAATCAATATACCTAAATTTAATATTATATAATTTTTACTAACAAAAAGAATAAAAGAAATAAATGTTTCTTTGTTACAAGGGAGAACACTAATATTACCTTCCATAGTAAGATGTTTAACTATAAAATGACTATCATATCCAGATAAGTTATGGAAAACCACAGGTAACACAAACAACTTTTTAAAATTAAGATTACAATCTTTATGAGCAAACCTCCTGAAAATAGATGTAAAATTTCATTGGATTAATTGTTTTTATTTTTGAATAAATTATCTCAGACAAGTTTAGCATTTCATTAACAAACGCAGTCCCTTCCTTGATAACTTTTAAAATCTGAAAATGAATCATCATATGAACATTTAGATAAAATTCCGCACTGTATGCTATATGCTTTTGATATTTTCTCGTATTTTTGCTTATTTCAGAGTAAACTGGTTTTAGCATACTTTCAAAATCTGCATAAATTATAAAAGGGTTTCTTTGTTTATAAGTGTAATTTTTAAACTGAACAAATTCGTACCTAGGAAAAAACATTTTGTATGCATTTAATTTTGCACATAATGACTCATGATCATTTAATCGTTCTTGAGAAGAAAAATAATTTAGGCACCTATCACAAATATACTTTTTTCTGGTATTTTTATTAAGCTGTGAAGAAACGAGATTATTTGTCTTGAATTAGTAGCAAATTAACATGCCTAAGCAATTTTTCTTTTGTTAACCGAGCTGGAACCACGACATAGCCTGCTTTATGATCCAGTTCCAAAGCGTATACATTAATCGAAATCTGGTTGACTTTCTCGAATTTTGTTATACCGTTTAATGTCATTGGTGATTGTAAATTCTCCGTAATTAAAACTGTTTTATAATATGGATATGAAGAAGGGTGTTCTTGATTAGTATGAGCAGGGAAAAGAGCGCTTATAATAGACCAGTAAAAACAGGCCTGGTCCATTACCCATTTCTAGTTTATTAATATTTATTTACAAATTAATTATTCTATGTAAAACAAACCCAGAATCACGTTCTTGGAATTCAGATAATTTATTTAGGATTATATCACAAACGTTTTCAAAAAACCAACTTTGTAAATCTATACTCACATCAATTATTGCATTTTTAGTGTTAAAATACTTTATATTGCTAACAGTTGCGAGCTCAGATTTTTTAATAAATTCCCCACAAAAGGTTGCATTTACTTTCTGTATCGGAATTGTTTTTAATATTTTAATTAAATTCTTTTTATCCAAATCTCTAAATCTCTTAATGCTATTTTATCGAAATAAATATTTTTAATTTTATGAAACGTCCTAACTAAATCATTTGATTTATTAATCACATCTGCGGCAAACATTTTTTTTTTGAATTTTCAAACATTCTGTTTGTCTTATTTTATTTCAAACTTAGAAGGTTCTAATGATAATAAAGTAATATATATATATATATATATATATATATATATATATATATATATATATATATATATTGTTAATTATTTTCTTGGGCATAGGTTAACTCATTGAGAAGTAAAACTATAATTTTTATCGACATTTCGCTCATTATATTGAGCTTTTTCAAGATATTTTATTTTCTACAATAAAAACATGTATAGTTAGTATTTAAATTGGTTAAAACATTATTGAAAAAACATCACTCAAAAAAAATTACATTTAAAACAAACTATGATCATGAACACAAAAATACATTTAAAACAACATTAATATTATACAGAGTACGTACCTTGGAAACATGTCATGTGTAACGAATGTTTTGCGATTGCAATAATTTCGGCACGTCTGGAATTTTGGTAGATAAAAACGAGACAAATTTTTTCTTTTTTTTTTATATTTACTTAGATTTTTATTGCTGTACCGAGTTTGGGCTTATGATCTTACTGAAATGTACAGGATTTTATGTATGGAGTAGTTTATTTATTTAAATTAATTTACTTAGATATCAGATTATAATAAATTTGGCTTAAGTTATTGATGTCTTTTTTATCGTTGACGGCATCTTTCTCTTTTTTAATTTGTATCATTTCTTTTATTGTGAGTTTTCGATAATTAGTTTCTTGCTCTAAAATTTTGGTTTGTCTAAAATCAAATTCATGTTTTTCTGTATGTTCGTGTTTGTGGAGTGCAGTTGATGCTTTTTTTGTGTATTTGTGGTCGTTTAATCGACTATCTAAGTATTGTGTTGTCATTCCTATGTACATTTTTGGGCAATTTAAACATGGAATTGAGTAAACTAAGTTTGATTTCTTTTTTTTAATTACTTTGCTTTTCAAGGGAGTGAAAAGACCATTTAGTAAATTCTGTGCTTTATGACAGACAGTTATGTCGTGTTTAGGCAATATATGATTTATTTTTTCTGATAGACCGTCTATGTAGGGCATTGCAACGTATTTAGTATTACCATTTCTTTCTTTTGTTGCTTTCTTTAAGTTATTATAAAAAACATGAGTTCGTTGTTTAAAAACTCGTAGTATGTTTTTTTCCGGATAATGGTTATTTATTAAAGTCTCCTTAACGTTCTTTAAAATCTCAGGACGATATTCTGGGGAAGTAAGTGAGATGGCACGATTGGTTAGACCTATAATAACGCTATTGTTTTGATTCTTTGGATGGTTGGAGTTAAAGTTTAAGTACCGCCCTGACCATGTTTTTTTTTGTATACCACTTGGTTTTTATATTTTGATCTTTCTTGTTTCTAATTAGGGTTAAGTCTAGAAAATTAATTTTGTTTTTGTCTTCAATTTCCATGGTAAATTTTAATTTGGGGTGAAAATTATTGAAAGCATTTAATAGGTCATTAATATGGTTTTTTGAAACGGCAATTAAACAATCGTCCATAAATCTTTTAAAAAAAGGAAGGTTAAAATCAAGTTCACTTATCACACTCTCCTCCAGATATTCCATAACTAATTGTGCGACAATGGAGGAAATAGGAGAACCCATAGCGCAACCATCCAACTGTTGATAATATTTGTCCTCATACTGGAAATAATTATTATTTAGAGTAATGTTAATAGCTTCTATAAATTATTTTAATGGAAGTGTTGTGTGACCCTTTAATTCGTCCCATTTTTGTGTTATTGTCACATAAAGTTTTATCTATCTGCTCACCTCGGCTTTTGCACTGAGAATCTTTTGAGGCTGATTGATAGGAAATTCCCTTAATTTGGTAATAGGTTTTCCCTCATCTAACTCCACTTGTGTAAGACAAACGGAACTGATTTCTTTTTATGTTACACAGGTGTTCTGAAAATAATAATAATAATGGTAATATTAACAGCTTTAGTCTCTTAAAATTTTAAACATATTCAAATAAATAATTTTTTGATCATTTTTGTCTATGTGAGGAAAAAAAATATTTTAGGTTTATCTTTATTATCAAATCAAAAAAGAAAAAATTTTTGCATTAAAAAAACAACATATCAAATTTAATTAATCAGATCTATATAAATGATGGTGAATTAAAACAGTGTCAATCGAATTTGGATAAGGAAAAAAGAGTAGAAAAGCTGTTTTTGATAAAAAAAATAATTTTTTGATCGCTTTTTACTATTAAATGATCTCTTAATTAAAACACTCACCTTCCCTCTCTCTCTCTCGCTTTTACTGCTCTTCTACTCCTCCTTGTATTCTATAATCTCGAACTGTAAAAGATGATTAGGTTCCCCACGTCCTTCTCCAATTTGAAAATGAGAGCGTACTTCCCTTCAGTAAAGTGGTATAGGTATGGTTCAAATGCTTATGTCACCCTTTTTGGCAGGAAGACGACGCTTTCCTCTAGCTCGATTAGGATGCAGGCCCCAAATCTGCTTACCACCGCTTTTGCGCTGAGAATCCTTTGAGGTTGATCGATTGGAAATTCTCTTAATTTGGTAATCGCTTTTCTCTAATCTAACTCCACTTCTGCAGGGCAAGCAGAATTTATTTCTTTTAAATCCATCTATATCAAAAAGAAAAAAAAAATACGTACCATCAATTCAATAAAAGGCGGAAAATAAAAAATGAAATAAAAAAAAAATAAATAAAAAACTGACTTAAACGAATAAATATACTTACATTTAGAGAATGGCGGCGCGTTGTTCTGCAGGGGCGATTATGATGATGACTGAACGCTCGTAGATGAAGCACTAATTCAGCTGCTGTGGATTACTTAATATTTAAATGTTTTCCATATCAATGCGCAAATATTGCAATAGTTGTGAATTTTTTAAGGATATTGCGGTATCATGCGGCGAGAAATCGCAAACCCGCGTCTATTTTTATTTGTTATCAAACCAATGCATACGGATATCGCGGTAGCCTGCATGTGTTGATTACATGCACAACTGCATAAATTTTCGATAAAAATAAAACACGCTTAGCATATTAATACTTTATTGTAATAGTAATTTTTAACAAAATTCTCATATATTTATTCAATGTTTTTTAGCCCACTACAGCATCCCCTACATGTACATATTTCTAAGGCAAATTTCGTGCTCCATTTAATTTGCTAAACTTAATTACATGCGGATTTTGGCATCTGGATTCATAGTCGCAAATTTTTGGAAACCAAAATTTAATTCGAATTTCACTGTTATAATACATATTATAATAAGAATGAATATTTATCTTGTCTTCGTCGGGACCTATTGCATGTACCTCATATTTTTGATTTGATTCATACTTTATAAAACACATCGCCGGTCCTAGCTCTTTAGGATAATCACCATATCCATCGATATCCAAATACTAAACAGTTGTTGGCACGTCTGTTATGATAATTTCATTATTTGGAATTAAATTCAACAATTTTTACTTTACAGAAATAATTCATATTTTTATATTTTCAGCTGGTAGTGCACCCTCCCGCACTTCACAACTTCCATTCAACTATTACTCAAAGTAGAGTGTCTCATTGCACTTAAAACTAAGTTTCACCCACTCTATATTCAATCAATATTTAGAAATATCATGTAAAAAACCTTTCTTTGTTCACTTATGTAGGGATAAAAATGTTTGCCCCCCATATAACTATATTCATTTCAGTATGGCTTTCCAAGCGAGTAACTTCATTATTTTTTGTGCCCTTCTAAAACACTATTTACTTTAATGTTCCCACGGGAGTTGAGGAAGGATTTATTTGTATAGTCGATGATGGATCTAAAAATGACAGTTGGCCCTCCAAATGGAACAGATTGACTTTTAATCATACAACAACATATCATGGATATCTATTTCAGTATCAGATTCCAAATAATTTTTACCTAAATGTAATCAAATATAAACTACGATTTATCTTCTATAACACAACATATACCGAAAACAGCATGGCAACAACAAATTTCACCGAGACTAAAGATACTGCTATAACATTATTATGGTTTATTACTGTTTCATGCATACTTTTAATAATAAATTTAATTCATCATATATATAACAGCCAGTGTACATTAATGTTTAATAAAAACTAAAAATCATAAAATTATTTTTATCCACAGCCCCATATCCTTCAAACAAAATATCTACAACCAACAACCATCACCCCTTCACCCAGGGGGCGCGCGCGAGGCCCAAAGATCCGGCTTTGCAGGTGCCTATACGCCAGCGCCGCGGGGCCCCAGAGCTCGGGGATCCAGCGTTGCAAGTGCCAGTGGCGCGGGGCCCCGGGGCGCGCCATCCCGGGAGTAGGCCTGCGCCTCCCATACACACACACACACGCTCATACACTCTCATGCATCGGACATACAAACCACCTACGAACAGCTACGCGATTAATGGTAAAACTCCGCCGGTTTTTGGAATTGGGATAATTCGATTTGTGGGATTTTTTACTCTTCCTTTATAATTGCTGATTAAAGACGACAAGGTATCTTGAGTTGCAACACGTAAATTTTTATATTTTTTCCGATTATTCCTTTCTTAGCTTTTTGAGCTGCAGACTGAAAAGAAATTTTTTTGATTGAACCTCTGTTCCTTTTTTTTAGCTTTATTCCCCGTCCTTTTCGTAACCCCATTCCCAATCTTGATTTAGCTTTCATAATTCCAGATATTCCTAAATCAACAATCTTTTCACTGATTGGTGCTTCAAGTGACTTAAATCTTTCAAATGCCCTTGATGCCAATACCTGATCTGCTTCGTTACGATGTTTTAAGTCAGAAAATTTATAGTAAGCAATATCGTGTTGTTTGAAACCTTCGTCTAAAGGATTTTTGCTCGTATCTCCTCCAACAAGCCGTTTACCTAGTTTGACCACAATAATTGTATGATGGAATGTGCAATTCGAATGGTAATTTGTTAATTAAAGTGTTTAACGAACCACTTCTCGTCATGAGCTTTGACCTCCTAATATGTCTACATCTACTTCGTCTTCCCTTTTTATATATACTGAAGCTTAATTGAGGTCATATATTTAAATGAAAAACCTGAAGATATTTCTCAGATACACTTTAATTTCCCTAAAATACGGTTAGAAACCCAATCTTTCCCGTTGCCAGTCAAAAATCATGATGTCAACTTAAATAATTTTAAAAAGCATGAAAAGTTGGTGTTCGAAAAGAGCTTTAATTGTAGGACCTTCTGGTTCAGGAAAAACCAATGTGGTTGTTGCTCTTTTAATATCAGAATATGGCTTACGTTTTGAGAATGTATGTACTTTTTCAAAATCCTGGTACCAAACGAAATATGAATTTTTAAGAAACGTGATGCACTACTATTAGAGAAATAGGATATTTTGAGTCGACAAACAAAGAAGACACTTTGTCTCCTTTCGAGGTAAAACCCAACCCTGTAACAATTTTTAATGATATTGTTTGCTGTAATCAAAGTATTATGCGAGATTACTTGTGCTTGGAATGACATAAAACACTGATTGTTTTCATTTGTGTTAAACCTATTCTTCAATTCTAAAAAAACTAATTAAAGATAATGGAAATTTATTAATTTTATTTAGACAAGACGGAGCGAAGTTAAAACATGTTTATGATGATCATATCACCTCAGATATGTCGTTAGAAATTAAAAAAAAAATGTGTTCAATGTGTTGGAAATCTAACTATAATTTTTTAGTTATTTATAAGGATTGCAGTTTAAAATCTAGGGATACCGAAAAGGATTTGACAGTTTTATACAATTTTTAAAACACATTTAATATCTAACCTTTACAATCGACTTTAGTTTATGACTCGTCATATTTTAGTCAACATGACAACAACAGAAAATATCAAGCATTAAAGTCCGATTTAGTAGAGAGGAAAGTTCGACAAGAAAAGGAATTAAAACCAACTGAATCTTTGCAAGAATTAATTAAAACAATAAAAACCGAACCCTTGGTAAAACGAGAACTTACTTCACCATCACTTTTTTTAACTCCAGAAATCGGCAAACGTAGTTTCTCACTACAAAAAAAAGTCCAGTCCGAATATTTATAATAAATATCTTCCTCATCATATTCCATCATTTCTACAAGATGAAGACATTTTACAAAATTATAATGAAGATGTGTTCTTAGATGAACCAACTGGTACTCAACCCAATCGTTCATCTGAATCATCTTTTACTGAACCCACCACAGCAGATATAAGACAGGAAATGCTTGAATTAACTAAAAGAGGTGATGTTTACCATACGTATCTCGAAGTCCACTCATACACATGGTTTTGTTCACGACCCTTTACTAGAAAAATGGAAAATCGGAGATTCTACTGTTGAGTTTAAGGATGAAAACTTAAAACTTAAAGATCTAATTTATAAGGGAACTACTAGGTTGTACGAACTACTTTTTTTTTAAAGATGCTAAAGGTTGCATATCTGATAATATGGAAAATTATATGGACATATTAAAACTAACAAATACTTACAAAAGAAATTATGACCCCAAAGAGCAAGTTCAAGGAACCACAGATCCGAAATACATAACAATAATTAAACCATATTTAATAGAAAAAAAAACCTTATTAAACCTATAAGAGCTTCTGCAACTAGCATTTCAAGTATCTCTAGTTTCAGTACTTTATCATTACATCAAAAAAAGGTGAGCAATGTTAAACTTATTTAACAAAAAAATTTACTACATTTATTTCGGCAATATTAATAAAATAGTTGAAAGATTGAAACTACTTGTATCATCGCAAATGGTGAGTCATACAGGTCATCAAAATGGAATTGTATCAATTTTAGAAGAAATTAGGGAAGCAAAAGTAATGAAATAAAAACACTGTATTTCAACAAGATAGTTATTCCCCATAGGACTTTCATGCCAAAATGTCCATTGACAAATTTGGATCACATATGTTAGATAGAGATAAAAATAAATTAAATATAAATGCTACTTCACAAATTTTAAACGTTGTCAACACTGCCAAAGCAAATTTGTTTTATAACATTGTTATGCCCTTTATTGGAACCTATGATACATCTAAAAGAAGTTATAAACTACTTCAAGTTGGAAGATTAATATATAAATTTTCATTTACTTCAGGCGAAATAATCAAAGTTGATTTGAGTTAAAAATCAGCAATATTCCTATTCCGTATGCAAATAAATATAAAACAGGATGATGCAATTAATTTTTATCCTCAAAAAAATTGTGACTATAGCTACTTTTTATAGTTAATTCGTAATAAAATGTCCGATAATTAATTATTGTCCAATTTCAGTCATGAGCAATAGAATTAAAGAAAATGTTGTTAATGAACTTATAGACTAAAATATAGAAAAAAAATATAGACCAAGAAGGGTTATTGTAAAAGAAATAAATTATCTGTAAGGTGATTTAATTGAAAGGTTACCATATTGGATATCAAATAAAGGATACAGCTACATTCTTGTAGTTATCAATGTGTTTTCAAAATTTCTGTGGGTAGAATCAGTTAAATTAAAGTCTGCAAATGACGTTACTTTGGCGATGCAAAAAAATATTACAGAGAGCAAAATATAAACAAAAAATCTACAAACTGATATGGGAAAAGAGTTTTTTAATTTAATAAGCATTTTAAACATTTAATGGTTAAATTTAACATAAATCACTACAATACTTACTCAAACATGAATTGCTAGTGTCATGGAGAGAGTAAATAGAACTATAAAAACTTTAATGTGGAAAAAGATTAGTTTACGCGGAAATTATAAATGGGCAGCCATTTTACACGAAAGTGTAAAAACCTATAATAATACAGTTCATTCAACTACTGGAAAAAAACCATTTGAGATCAATAAAAATAATGAAAAAGAAGTTCTGACATCATCTTATACATATAAGAAAACAATTAACCTTAGAAAACCAAAATTTAAAATTGGTGACTATGTCCGTCAAATGAAATTTTTAAAATATATGAGGTTAAAATAACAAATCCTAGAACGTATTTAATTAAAGATGGAAACAATTTAGAAATTAAAGGAGCTTTTTATGAGGACGAATTACAAAAGGTCAAATATCCTGATGTGTACCTAGTTGAAAAAGTTTTAAGGCGAAAAGGAAATAAAGTTTTAGTAAAATGGTTAGGATTGGATAAAACTCATAATTCTTGGATTCTTAAAAAAGATTTATTGAAATATATTTTTAAATATTTTTGATTTTTATATACAAATAGAAGATTACCAAGTACTTAATTGTTTTCTTTAAAATATTTATTCAAATACATTAAAACTTTCCTTATAAATTATCTAAAATATTGCTAATAATTTTTTCGTACCCCAAAATCCTATGCTTAAATCGGAAGATGTCTACATAAAGCTTTTGATATTCACATATTCGAGCATGACTATATGCAAACTTCCACTTTACTAATAAATGAACTTTATTGTTAGCTTCATTAATATGCACTGATTTCTTCATAATATTTTCTTTTTACGATATTTTTCTTTACCCTATTTTCCAATTTGCATGGATGCATTATTACCATTTCCAACATTGTACTAACATTTTCACTATTTGTGTTTTGGCTTGGATTAAGAACATTATATACATTCTTTAACAATTTACCTCCCGCATTAAGATTCGAAATTTGGTACATATTGAAGTACTTATCGATTTTTTGGTTTCAATAATTATTTCATAATGTATCTATGGATCACACGCAAGACAAACATAAGCTCCGACCACTTTTTGAATTCTTATAATAAGAGTTGAATTATTTTTTTCAGAATATAAAGTAATGTCGCCAATAATAACCAGAAACGAGTCACTTCCAGGCGTATAAAAATAACTTGTTATAACTCCTTGATATATCTCTAACTTCTTGCAATCTTCTTCATTACAACTAATAAAAAATCCATTTTGTCTTCCTATTTGAATTGTTGGTGAAAAATCATCTAATCGCAATCCAACACGAAGAAACTTTGAGGCACAATTGTCCAGATAATACATTTTGAAATTAATAAATTTTTCGGTTAATTTTTTGCAACCTTCACTTTCACTGTTCACTTTAGAATTTAACGAATATACACTTGCTTGGGTAGTTTTACTGAACATTGCGGTTTCTATATTTAAATACTTATTAAAACATCTCTCGGTTTTATATCAATTCCCCCACTACTCTACATTAGAGGTTTTTTAAAATTGTTTCATATACAAAGAACTTGAAAATAATAGTATTTTAATTTAATTTATATCAGTAATAAATAAACACCAGAGAAGTTAATATTAAAAATACCAATAAAATTATCATAATATACAGTGTGTCTCAGATTCGCTTCTCTATACAGGGATCTCGGCTCCTATTAAATCTACAGCAAAGGTTAAATGAGGAAAGTTTTAGAGGAAACTTATTGCATTCGATATCCGGCTTTAGATTTACGATCGATCAGTTGTTTTTGAAAATATCGGGGAAAAATCCAGAACGGTAAATTTGACAGCTTAAGACAAATAAGATGGCGTATACGACACGTCTTCATTGTTTTTTGTTAACCCGCAACCCGCCTCAACTTTCATTTTTCTTATGGCCGCCATATTGGATTTTTCGATTTTTGGAAAAAGCCTAAAATTTCCAGTCTAGTGATATCTCACAAATGCATTAAACATTTTAGTATCATCGAAATATTACACTTCGTAAAGTTAGGTTTCAGTTTTTTCTAAGGAGGCCATGATTTATCTGTAACAAAATTGGATTTTGACTTTGACGTTAAGTTAAATAGTTGAAAGTATCAAAGCTGTGTTTTAATAAGTAGTACTTACGCTTTTATCCCAGTAAAATCATAAATCTGACACATAAATTGTCAAAACCTATAGAAAATGGCCGGCATTCCCTATTCAAATGAAGAAAAGGTTGACATGTTAGCTCTGTACTTTCAAACATACAGAAACGCCTTACCTCAGCAAAGTATTTGGAGATGTACCCCGAACGACGGCAACCTCATAAAACCCAATTCAGGAAAATCGTAGTTAATTTAATTAACCATGTGCCTTCGAACAATCTAGAAGCGGATACAATAATAACAATGAAAATCGAAACAGAAACATTTTACAACCTATCAAAGAAAAAACTAGTACAAATAGTTTTAAAAAAGAATAAATACCTTCCATACAAACCCATAATAGTACAAGGACTTAAGGAAACTGATTTTCCAAGACGACTCCAGTTCTGTGAGTGGTATACTAGATGTAATGAAAATCCTGATTTTGTAAATCATGTCTTCTGTCGATGAGAGTAGGTTCACGAATTGTGGAGTCTTTAATAGGCACAACCGTCATCACTGGGCTGTGCAAAATCCTCAAGAAATGGCAGAGAGACGTCTACAGATCAGATTTGGAAGTAACGTTTAGTGTGGGATCATTGGTAAGTTAATCTAACCAATCTTTTTTAAATAGGCACCAAATGAAGGTCAAATAATAATCTTTTTTTTTTCGTTTAGTTCTTTAACGATACTAAAAGAAAAGTAAAACGTTCTACTCTAGTCAGTCAACTTGCTTTTTTGATATTGTATTACATTTTTATTCAATCATTTTGTATTGTA
Organism: Kuschelorhynchus macadamiae; assembly: GCA_030620095.1. Classification (NCBI taxonomy): domain Eukaryota; kingdom Metazoa; phylum Arthropoda; class Insecta; order Coleoptera; family Curculionidae; genus Kuschelorhynchus; species Kuschelorhynchus macadamiae. The sequence goes on from JAUTXW010005441.1 coordinate 813,017, forward strand.
CTTTCGAAGAACCTATAAAAATAGAATTGGTTTCTATAAATTTATTAACACTATCTAAATTTTCTGCAGATTTAGCTAATTCTCTAAAATTATTTTGATTGTCTGAATTTAAGGATTTATTATTACCCGGAAGCCTAGTTCTTGCGTTATGAAAAAAATGCCATATTAATCAAATGTCGAATTATTTTTCGATTTTCAGTATGATTTATAGAAAGGCGTTCAGAGGGTTTGTTCTTTGATATTTTATGTTTTATTAAGGCACGGTGTACTTCTTTAAGAATATTATATCACTGAAATAAATTGATTTAGTATTTCCGAAATTAATATGCAATACCAACAAAATAATTTATTACGCCTATTACTTCCCGCTAACCAAATGTTTTTCTTTTTCATAATAAAGCTGAATAGTTTTCAACTGTATACAAGCTCATTCATTACGGGATGTTTCGATAATTATTTTTGGAAAGAAAATATCTACTTTTTAATAAAGATAATTTTCCCTTTATAATTTATAGTTTCTATTTACCTATTTATAAATTATTAATCATTTCAGGAAATCGACTTATTGGACCATTTTTGTTTGACTACAGATCAGGAACTTCTTAAGAGACCAGTTTGACGAAAGAATAATTTCTTTAAATGGTCCAATATCTAGGCCTCCTAGATCCCCTGACCTGTCGCACTTGGATTTCTACCTCTGGGGTCACACAAAGAATGAAATCTATGAATTTGATCCCCCTGTGACCGTAGAAATCCTGAAACAAAGAGTTCTGGACACATTCAGAAATATTAACCGAAACAAACTTACCAGGGTTGTACGAAAAACAGTCACCCATTGTCAAAAATGTCTCAATGCAAATGGACGTCATTTTGCAGATTTGTAAATTAATGTTACCCACTTACAAAGTAGTTAAAGCTTATTTAGATTTTCTAGGTCGTTATTTACGTTCATGTTGTATTGAAAATTCATTGCGTTCAATACATTACTTACTTATTAATGTAATCTTGTGACAAATAAATCATGGCCTCCTTTAAAAACATTGAAACCTAATTTACGAAGTGTGATATTTGGATGACACTAAAATCTTTAATGCACTTGTGAGATATCACTAGAGTGGAAATTTTAGGCTTTTTCCAAAAATCGAAAAATCCAATATGGCGGCCATAAGAAAAATGAAAGTTGAGGCGGGTTGAAGGTTAACAAAAAACAATCTTATTTGTCTTAAAAAATGTGTCCGAATAATATCACATTTTGAGTCAAATTTACGGTTCTGGATATACTGTCGAAAAACGAAATCCGCCATTTTCGCCGATATTTCCCAAACTTATTGATCGATCGTAAATCTGAAGCCAGATATCGAACGCAATAAGTTTCCTCTAAAACTTTTCCCATTTAACCTTTGCTGTAAGTATAATAGGAGTCGAGATCCCTATATAGAGAAGCGAATCTGGGACATACTGTATAACATGTATGACATGCCAAAATCGGAGTTTTTACTATGAAAATGAGTAGATTTTTAAATGTGTTCAGATTATTTGTTGCCTTTAGATTGACAAATAAAAATAATTAACTTTAAATTAAATGAAGCAAATATTTAATAAAATTACATAACTCAACATGTAGACTAGTCTGTCTGCGGAATGTTTCGATACATAATATAAACAATATTATTTAAACACGCATAAGAAATTATGTCATTTACCTTAAGTTTTTATAGACACATAGTAGTTGTACAAATACTTTCATCCTATCGGGACTCATCAGTGTGCCGATCGTAAGAGAGAAACATTAAACAATAAATAAAATAAATAATAAATATTTGCTTCAATTATTTTAAAGTTAAATATTTTTATTCAGTTGCGAAAAAGCCAAAAAAGATTTTTGTTTGTCAAAATGAGTACAATTATAATTCAATTCGCATGAAGTGTTTTCTACAAGTTTTTGAATCCAGTTAGTGTTAAAAATCGTATTATTATAGTAATAATAAAAAAAAATTACTGTTTTTATCAGCATGTTTTATGTCAGAAAAAACAACTGTAGGGGAGACCGGGGCTAGTTGGCGCACATTTCACTTTTAAATTTTTTACAAAGTTTGAGATAATTAAAAAAAAATTTTTTTTGCGTATTCTGATAGTATAGAGCCTTGTCTACAACATTTCTATCTTAATTAATGAGTTTGCTTACTGAATGTGTTTAAAAATACATCCATCATTGCATACGTTAGCTGCGCCAATTCACCCCGTAGTTGGGGTTAATTGGCGCATCATGCGGGGTAAATTGACGCATCATGCGGGGTAAATTGGCGCATTATCAAAATATAGTAAAAAATCGAAATTGAGAACTAAAATTATAATTTATTTGAAATGGTAACTTGAACAAGCTGTCAAAGCATCTTATCAAGATGTTAAACAAAACAAAACACAACATTATATACCTAAAAACAAAAACAATTTGAATAATAAGACGCAACAAAACTAAAACTTAAGTAGAAATTAAGAAACATTAAGGAAAGATTATAAATCGTCATCAGAATCACAATTGATACACTGGTAAAATAAAATGTTTTCAGGAGAAGCGCAGATCTCGTGAGCCCATCTTGAACAGGCAGTGCATCGTATCCATTTTTCCTTCGGCTTGCTATGTTTAAAGTCTTCTCCACACATTAAACAAAAGCAATAATCTGAATCATCCTCTTCTTCAATCTTGTTATTTTTCTTAACCTTATTCTTTTTCTTATTTAAAGACTTTTTTGTTTCCAGAGTTAAGTTTCTTTTTATGTTTTTAGTGCTCACCTTCTTGTTACGTTGTTCTTCTTCAAGTGCCTCTTTTTCTGGAGTATCGGTTATAATTGCTGATTTTCTTTTTCGGTGAGACGTGGCTCTAGCAGAGGTGTCTTCAGATAACTGAACTCTGGGTAGAGGTCTAATTTTTTCTAAAATATCAGTTTTCAAATCCGGTGGTTTTAAAATAATGTTTTGAATAATTTTAAGTTTCTTTGGACTATCGCGTTTCATCTTTTCATTACCGGTGTCACTCCAGTGGGAACAGCCTGGAAGAGAATCTTGAACATTATTATTTTGCAGTGTTTGCGACAGTACACTTTCTTTGTCAATCTTTTTGTTTGTCCTATTAGGTTGTTCTAAGCTTACATTTTCTGTGGTGTTTTTGATGGCTATAGACATTGGCTTATCCAAAGAGTATCCGGCCATAAACTCAGATTCATCAAATACATCTTTGCTAAATGGGCTTATGCCGCTTACTTTAAAGCCAGCCATTATGTTTTTAGGGCTTATTGCCTGCGGCCAAGCCTCTTTAACAATTCCTGGAATGTCGTAAATTGTCATACTTTTACCCGGATTGTTGGTGATCCATGCATCAGAAGCAGAATTAAGATATTTTTTAAAGGGGCCAAACACCCCTCTGTCTAAGGGCTGAAGTTTGTGAGAGGTATGAGGCGGGAATGTCAACATTGTTATTCCATTGTCTTTACATAAATTTAATGCCGCAATGGATAAATGAGAGCTATGGTTATCTAGCAGCAATAAGACCGGCTTGTCTTTTGAACACTTTGTAAACTTAATAAAGTGATTTATAAAGTCTACGAAGTTGGGTTCTTTCATCCACCCTGAAGGGTTACAACAGCCTGCACTTCCAATGGGAGCGTTATTTAAAAAATATTCTCTGTAGTTTACCCTGGGGAATATAAAAAAGGGTGGGATACTGTTTCCCTGCGCAGAAACAGCCGCAGCCAACGTTACCAATGTGCCACGCTCCTGCGAAGTTATTCTTCCGATTTGCTTGTAGCCTTTTCGTGCAACAACCTTGTTTGGCTTTTGCGTAGTCGTAACCCCGGTCTCGTCCATATTCCACACATCTGCAGCACCTATTCCTAATCGATCGAGAACTATTTTTAAATTGTCAAAAAAGGCTGAGACAGTATTCTTATTAAAATTTACACAACGAGCAATACTAGTGGCTTCAGGGCAACGAATTGATAGTGCAGAGTTCCTTTTAAGATAAGCGGAAAACCAATCCGGTCCTGCTATTTTATTTTTATGCCAGGAAGGGGGACAATAAATACGTAATTCTGTTGCGTAATCATAGGCTAGCTTTTTGACGTCCTTAACTGATAATCCGTGATAAATGTCAGATGATTTTGTAATGTAGTTTTCTAATTGCTGTTCTTGTTCTGTTGAAAATACTTTGCGATTTTTGACATATCCAACTTGTATCTGTTGAGCATTATTATTAGTTTCGAGTTCAGCTACACTAGTTTTGGCGCAAAATCGGATAAGCGATCTCGAAGGCATCCCGAAATCTTTGGCAACGCTTCTTCTAGAGCATCCATTGAGCAAAACCTAAAAAATCATTTAACTGATTTACTTATTGTTTATAAACATTAATGTTGTAAAGTGTGTACCTCTTTGGCTGCTCTTATCATCACCTCATTAGAATATTTGGCACGTTCCGTTTTTCTTTTATAATTTCTCATTGGTAAACTAAAACAAATAAGGGATTATTCTAACAATCTGGCAACGGAGCAAGCTGGCGCAGCGCCAACCTGCCCCATTTGTTTTGAGACAACCTGCCCCAAACCACGCCTTTATTTATTTCGCGCCAAAAATGCATAACCTCAAAAGATTTTGTGAATGTAAATATGGTATATAATTCTACATAAATTGTAGTTTAATTTGCAATATTTATTGTTTAGCTGGCTCTACTTACCTTTATGATACAAACAAGATTTTAAAACATATACAAGTTACTCAAATGATTAAAAAATAAACACCGTGACGTGGCACTCGTACCGCATGAGATACAGACGCGAACTCTCGTATGTAATGTTGATTATGCGCAACAAGTGTAAAGGGCCCAAACAGCGTTGCCAATGTTTATGATAAAGTGGTGAAAACTACGTTGCGCCAACTAACCCGTGCGCCAACTAGCCCCGGTCTCCCCTACTATTGCTAATTTTTTCAATTTTCATGAAATGGCAAGATTCGGGCCATACTGTTTCAATGTTTTTTTTTAAACATATTTCGCTTTCTAGGACTATAGATGGATGCGACAATTGCGTATAGTAGGATATGGGTATGCATCATAAAACAAACTGGATTAAATCAAGTTAATGTGTTTAATATTAATACCAAGAAGAGAATGGTTATAATACAAGAACAAGTAAATTTAAATACTTTTGCAAACATTTTCAATAATAAAAAATACATTTTACATTTCAAATAATGACACATAATAACTATTTTTGGAAAACAAATTATTATAGAGAAAAAAATTAGTATTGGCAATTTTTATTATCACACTAATAAATAAGCCACAAAATGGTAAAAATATAGATAAAAAGAGATAAATTAAATAATGAAATTAATGGTCATAAAATCCATTATTTACATTTTAAACATATAAAATCATTTTATAATTAATAAATATCATTAGTACTTTTTAATACATACACAATAGTAAAAAACAAACATTTAAATGCGTCTGGAAAACTAAGTAATTATTATTAACACTTTATATTGATTGATCAAAACAACGTTGAACAAACAAGTCAATATACAAAACATCGTTTTATAGGTGCCCATTTTGTCTTAGTACATTTAAATACAATTGTTCTTTGTTTTTTCTACTTTTTGAAAACCACAAACATAAAGCCAAGTCGCAAGTTTTAAAAAATTTATAATATTCTCAAATATTTCTGCACCTCAGTAAAAACATCTGCAATTATCATTATAGTAAGAGTAGTAAGATCCTGCTCTTAATAACACTTCAGGTTTCAATTTTCTAAACACATATTTACTTCAAGAACTAAAGCAGCTAAAGAAACACCTCAAAACTGACTACGAGATCTTCTGACATTTAGTATAACCTGTAACCTTGAAAATTAAAAAAGGAAGGAAATTTGAGTTTACAAATTTGAAAGGTCTTCATGGTTCATTGACCATTCGTAAAATGGAATACCCTGATGACCACACGGAAGTGTGTCGAAGCTGTTAGGAATTTTAAATCTTTTATCATCAGAAGAACTTAAGGCCAATTTACTTACTAATTCGGTGTAAATTGTATGTAAACGAGATTTAAATAAATATATTGTACAAAAGGTTTTTGAGTTATTTTCAACAACGTTTTTGTAATGAACAAAATCCAATTTTTTTTCAATACTACTAGTTTTAATTCCCTTGGCCTTCTTAAGAGTATCAGTCTCTGTTTTACACAATATGCTTTGGCTGAAGTGTCGTAAAAACACTTTATGGGTTCACCAGCATATTCATGTTCCCTACTACAGATTTGGTTATTGGCATTTCATGAATATTATTTGGTTTATAATTTGATGTCTCAAATTTGTCAATATTACGCTTTGAATCTTCATACACATTTTGCGTTTGTATTTCTAATATGAAAGAGTCTGTGTCAGTGTACAAATGTTTAACTTTATCTCCATAAAGAAGCTTCAAAAAGTTATAAAAAAAATCATACATTACAGTATTTGAAATGTCTAAAATTAAAAATTCTACGTAAATTGGCTTACTGTATTCTACTAAAACTTTTTGCATTTGAATAGCAACTAAAGTCTCAGAAAACACTGTTAAATCTTTAAAATACGGTTTGCCAATTAGATTTTCTGCGCCATCTTTTCTGTAATTTTTTGACCACTGTGTATCTAATCTTATATCAATTCTTTTATCGACATTTTCCATAGTTTTTCCATATATACTGTTATTTGCTAATTTATAATTATTTTTATAAAATTCATTTTTAGCCTTGCGTAGTTTAGTATTCAAGTCAATATACGGTTTTAGCCATGGTGACTGAGTAAACCCTAAAACTCTATGTACCCCAGTTAATTTCAATCCATGTTCAATACACTGTTTTAAAAATGTATAATGAATTACATATTTTACTTTATCTTTTAAATTTGGCATTAACTTTAAGAAATTAGAATTGGGGGGTTTATAATTTTCAGGAAAAAAGGGAAAGTCATTATGAGCATCATGTAAGTCCATAGGATACTCCAAATCAAGTTCAAGGACATAGCCTTTTTCAGAAGTGTCGGAAAGGTTTGTAATATCTAAATTGTCTATTTCTGATTTTGAAAGTCACATGAAATTTTTCTGTGGAAGATATTGAGACATTGCGTATCCATAAAGATTACACAATAAAATTAGTAGGTTTAAAGCACCAAAATCAGAAAGAAATAAATTATTTGCAACGGCTTTTCTACATGCGCAAGTACTAAATGTATAATAATGTGCCGGGTCTAATTTATAGGTGTTCATTCAAGTTTTTCTAAAATGTTCAAAAATATCTGCTAAAAGTAAAACATCTGATTTTAGGTAAATATCAGAATAATTACCTAGGGTGTTACGGTTAAATAATTTCCACATATATTGCCCTTTCATATTCTTCTTGGCTAATATGTGCATTCGTCAAGTTATTATAAAATTCCTCTAGTAATGCGGTTTTATTTAATTTTGTAAGGCCTTTATTGTAACTGTATGGAAATACTCCCTTTAGTCGAATATATTTAAATTATTCAATATGAGTAAAATATTTATGAACTTCTTTACACTGATTATCACTTCGCTTTTCAGATAATTTTGCAAGAGAATAAGGTAAAAATTGAAAAGAATCAATAAATCTTAAATTTATATACTTTCCTTTTTTTAATCCCAATTTTCGATCATAAAAATTGTCTACTTCTATATATTTCTGAAAGGAAATATATTTTTTATAAATAAACGGGAATCGTATTTTTTTTAATTATAAAATATGACTGGAATAAAGTGTGGATGCTTATAATATAAGTTGCACAAGGAATGTGCAACTCCTCTATATTTTCCAGTTAAATGGCAAAGGTCTGCCACTTTTTCATTATCATTTTCAAACGGTTTGTTGCAAATGTGACACTCGCTTGAATATTGATAGCTCAACTTTTCTAGTTCAGTTAATTTTTCCATTTTTTTAAAGTTTCCTAATGCCATGAACCTCCCTTTATAGAAAATTTATAAACACTTGAGCACAATTAGACCCTCTGCATAATTCTATCTTTAAAACATTATCATCAAACGAACATTTTAAGTAATATGCAAATAAATAAGGGACATGTTCAATTTTTTTTTACAGTGTAAGTTTTATCTAAACCTAACTCTACATCATCGGTGCTATCAACAGATGTAAGTACACATTTAAAATCACCATATATGACAAAAGGAACGTTTTTTTTCCAAATTTGTCTTCTTTGATGGTACATTTATTCTTATAAAATCGCAGTCAAAAGTATTATGTCTAGTTAAATATTCTTCTGAACTAAAATACTGAAGACATCCATCACATAGATATTTTTTCCATTATGTTTGTTTTGAAACTTGATATTAATCTACTTAAATCAGAAATATAACAGTAGTGAAAATTCCCATCATCATCACTTAATTAATAATAAATTAACATGGTTTGGTTTTTTAGATGTTGAATAATGTAGAGATTCTTTTGAAGTGCGGATATTTTATATTCCAATCCAGTTGGAGGATACATTGCAGCTATCACACAACACGCAAAACAATAATGGTCCTAATTTCGAAGGTTAATAACAGCTCACTTAAACTCGATTTATGTGTATGAAGAAAATCGTAGTGGACTATATTTGTTGAAATTCATTTCTAGATGCAAGGTATTCAAAAGAACCCATCCTGTAACAAAAAATTTAATTAGAATATATTAGATTTTGTGTGATTTTTAATAAAATATAAAATGGTTTTAAAATATTTAAAAAATTACCTGAATCTTTTTCTGTTAAATCATCAGCCTTGCGGTCTATTATTTCACACATTTCTTTGATGTTCGATGTAACATCTGAGCTGGTACAAATAACTTTAAAAGGAGTATTGAGTGACTTGATTGCGTGAACTCCGTTACCAGGATTGAAGTAAATGCCAAATAATTCCATATTTAATTTTAAGCATGTATGTGTATCAAGAAATTTTTCTATTAAGCTTCTAATTGTGTCTGATATTTCATCGAAAAATAGTTGAATGTTTCCATATTTTTCTGTAGGATATGATTCTTTTATCAAAACCAGATTTAATAATTTCTATTTCACTTTCTTGGACACTCAAAGCTATGTTATTCTTATGTGTATTGGTTGGAAGGTTGGACAGTGATGTTTTAAATAGATTTCTTACAGTGTTCAAAATATTTGTTGCTTTCTAAAACAATAGCATTCTCTAAATAACTTAAAATTATAATAAAAAAACACCAAGTAAATTCAAAATACGTTTACAGTGCAAAAATAAAAAAGTGCTGCAGTAATATAAAAATAGATTTAAAATAGTGAAGTCACTGCTAGCACCAATATTCCATAGAAAATGTCACGCCTTAAAATGACTCCAAAACTGCAAATCGTACCTTAAATTTACATGTAATCGTAACCGCATACTTATATCTAACAAAATGAATCCGAATAAAATTTGGTCACTCTAACTTCTTGACTCGATCACGAACCGTGTAGCCCAATTGTCAAGTACTGTACCGACAATTCCTAAAATGTATGACATTTTGCTGCGGAGTGAATCCAAGTGGGACCTTTTGGAGAAAAAGATCGACGATATTCATAAACTGTCAGAGGAGTTTTCCAATTACAAGCCAGATATGCTGTTAGAGTCTTTAAGGGATATGGAACAGAATATTTTCAATATTTCTAAAATCCTCTTCAACAATGCTGAAGAAGCGATACAAATCCAAGTACAGAATTCCTCTTCTGTTGAAGTAAAAGCAGGTATTGATAACATAAAGAGTAACCTAACTAGTGTAACCGACTTGGTAAAGGAGTTACTCTCCAAATTTAAAAACCAAAATAAGTGTAAGCTTTTCAGAACCCTACCACCATCTTTCTCTACGCAAACTATGGAAACTACCTGCTTCACCGCCTCTACATAGACTGAGTCTCCTCTAGCACATACTTCCATTATGATTGAAGGCACACACTAGCCTGTAATAATACGCAACGGTGGCACTATGTAATCGTAAAAAATCTTCCTACAAGCTTTACACCTAGCAACACAGTTCACTACATAAAGGAAAAGTTGGGTACTACAGAGTTTATTCGCTACTACTACCTAATCAACCATAACTCAAATATTGATTTTAAAATTGGGACCCAATCAAGAAGCTCCGCTGAAAAGCTTTTAGGCAGTAACCTATGGCCCCATGGCGTTGTAATAAAATGGTCAGCTGAATCCGATCTTTCTAAAAAATCTGCAGCTAACCACCCTCCTCCCACCACAACCACGAAACTGCACATTCACTCGAATTCCGGCAACGCACTAGATGTCTCCTCTCCAGTTACTCAAAAGGGCATTATAATAACTTCAGATAAAAATTGCTGCCTGCAAATTAAATGCCTTTTTGAGCGACAACTGTTACAGTCTTTCCAAGAAAGCTCATCATGTCCAAGAACCCGCTTTTTATCCAATGACTCCCCCAATAGTGAAGCTAACGTTGGCCTAAAAAAGTTCTGGTAACTGTTTTCTCATGTCAAGACTAAGAGAGCCTGCCATTTTAAAGGCCTTCAAGTTATATCTCGCCTTTCCGCATGATCAACCTGCGTCAGTTCACTTTGAAGTATTTACAAATACCAACAACAGGCTGTTTTTGGCTTCTGAAGGCATTCCTATAGATGATAAAACTCTGCATAAGATTTACTATGACCTCGCTGCCTACAGATCCTATGTAACTTCGGAGAGAACGATCCATCTTCAAAGGACCAGAGAATGCCACAAAAATTACTTTTCCAGCAATTCCCCGAAAAGAATTTGAAACTACTTGACGTGTCCTGAGGAACTAGATTCCTCAAAACCTTTTTTTGTTACGTATCTTAATATGGTTGTAATTAATATCGCTTCTCTAAAAAATAAAACTTACGAGTTGTACCTATTTCTAGAACAATTAGAGTTCCCCCAACTTGTGGGAATTACTGAGCACTGGCTGAATCTAAACGAACCATTTTATGTGGAGAGATATTCCACAATAGCTAGATATGACAGAAATAACTCAGGTAATGAAGGAACACTGATTCTTTCTCTAAATGGGTATTTCGCCTCGGTAACTAAATATGACCATTTGTTAGCAGATAACTTTTTTGAATTTTCTACAGTATATAATCAAAACTTTGATCTCTATGTAATCTGTATTTATAGATCACCAAATTCTGATGTACAATCTTTCTTTAATTACCTCCTAAATTTGCTAGTCTGCCAGTAAAAGGCAGGAAAATTCTATGCGGGGACCTTAATATTGACTATGCCACTGTTTGTGCCACCCAGAAATATTTAATTTCTGTATTCGACTCGTTCGGTCTTGCAATGCATGTATCGTCTCCAACTAGAATTTCAAAATACTCTTCTTTAGTATTCCTCTTAGACCCTTACAGAGACCTAGCAATAGGGGCAGAATTTTCTCGGCCGCCAATTTATCAGAATTTCATAATATTTGCCTAAACAACGACTGGAATTTTGCATTTGAAAATGTAATTTTCGAGCTTTCTTAAATAAAATTTTAAGTGCTTTTAAGAGGGCCTTCCCGCTTAAGACTATCAAACCTAAGCGTCATAAACCGTGGACCACGAAAGGACTACGATTTCTGCTAAAAATATGCGTTCACTCTTATATATAAAAAAATTCACCGACTCCATTCTCATTCTCGACTATATCCCTAATTATAGGAGGATCTATATTAAACTAATGAAGTCAGCAATATAAATATACCGTCAAAAACGTCTAACAAAGTCTAAAATCGTTTCAAAGAAAACCTGGTCTATTATCAATGACCTCAGAAACAAATCAAACCCTGTGACTCAGATCTTGCCAAGGCCAAATGACCTAAATGATTATTTTATGAATGTAAGCAAAAATGTTACCTCTGGTATCTCGCGAAGTTTAGACCCTCTTTCGTTTCTTCCTCCATCGAAAAATATCGCTGATAGCCTGTGAGGAGCATGGATCTATTGAAAGAAATGCATAATATCACAAGCAAATCTACATGTAGCACTGATTGCCTGTCAATTAAAATATTCCTGAACCTGTCGCTCCCAGTCATAGAGGCCCTTACAACACTAATAAATGAATCCCTTATACAAGGTTTATCTCTGAATGCCTTAAAACAGCTATAATTATTCCTCTTCATAAAGGGGGTGAAAAAATTAACTCTTACAATTATCGCCTAACTGCTCTACTACCAGTACTATCAAAAATGATTGAAAAGTTACTAAAGAATCGGTTTATGCCATTTCTCCTTAAACATCAGACAATATCCCCGGATCAGTTTGGATTTTTACACAAGTGCACCAGTGACGCCATATTCTCGTTGCTTAGCGACGTCTAGTTATCCCTCAATAACAACCACCCTACCGCCTCAGTTTATTGTGACTATGCAAAAGCCTTTGACTGTGTTAGTCATAAAATTTTGAAAAGCAAGCTGAATTTTTATGGAATCCGGGGTATTTCTTTAAATTAGTTTAAATCTTATCTCGGGAATGTTCAACAATTTGTAAGGGCAAATGGTTCTGATTCTGATTGTAAATTGATTACAAGTGGAGTCCTTCAAGGTTCGGTCTTGGGACCTATTCTTTTTTTGTTATACATTAATGATATCACCAACCTAAAAATTAACGGAAAAATCTCTCTTTGGTAGAGTGATTTTGATACAACGTCTTTACATTCTAATATTTCCAACGACCTTGTTATGATTAAGGCTTGGGCCGATTCCAATCTGCTTTGCTTCAGTGTGGATAAAACGGTGGCCTTATCTTATAAGGGGACTTTACAACCACTTCAGCTACTTAACAGCAATATTAAATACGTTGAGTCGATTAAATTCCTGGATTTGAATATAAATTACAACCTAAAATGGTCCAAGTATATTGACACCTTAACTAAAAAACGTCCTATCGCTTGCTTTGACATTCGATCAGTTTCAAAAGAACTGGACGTGTCTTCTGCCAGATTCACTTATTTCTCTCTGTTCGAATCCCATCTCTGATATGGCCCTCCCTTTTGGGGCTGCTGTACCTCCGAGCAATTTCTTAGTATTTTTAGGCTTCAAAAGGGAGCAATCCGCTATTTGTTTGGTCTAAATAATAGAGCGCACTGCCAATACTATTTCAAAAAACATGAAATATTAACAGTTTCTGCATTATTTATTATAGAAACCGTCTGTATGATAAGAAAACATATAAGCACATTCCCGGAATCCTACCAGAAACTCTAGGCATGACATATACCTTCCCATACCTTCTACAGAATTAATAAAAAAATCAATTATTTACAATGCCATAAAACTTTACAATCACCTTCCAGAACATTTAAAAACAATCCCTATGTTTGCACTTTTCCGAAAAAAAAAACCAAAGCGTATCTCATTGAAAGACCTTTTTACTGCGTTATTGATTTTTATAATGAATGAAATGTTTTTTATTTTATTTGCTTGTTTACTTAAATCATGTTGCTGTAAGGCATTTGAAAATATTTTATAAGTCATAAATGTTCACCACTTCCAATACTTCATCCGGTAAAATTTCGTTCACATTAGCCATATTTATAGAGTCAAAATGTTTTTAAAATAAACTTTCACTTCACAAGATTAAAGTTTTTAAATTTCACAAGGTGGCAATAATGCAAAGGAATGGTTTCAGAATTAAATAACAAAATGATAAAGCAATACTCTTTTCTACACAATGGACACGTTAAAAAACTGTCCACGGTCCACTCGACCAAACAGTTAAGGCAAAATTTATGATCACAAGAATTAGGTCTGCATCTTTCTTCATTTTTTAAAGGTATATAGCAAATAGGACACTCATCGGAAATTTTTTCTGTCACTTTTTCTTTTTTATTTCTTTTTAATTTTACTTGCTTTAAAACTCTTCGAGAGCCCCCTTTTCTTTTAGACATTTGACAAGTTTCAGAAATGTTTGTTACTTTAAATTTACAACTTTAAATTGAAGCAGCAAAATCGTATTTACCCCTTTTAAGCTTTAACTTTAAGAGGGGAGTCTCTCGAAGTGATACTATATTATTGGCCATAGCCATTTATCAGCCAGAAATAACCTTCGGCGACAAGGCTAAGTTAACGAACTCGATTAAATAGTTTTCAGTATTAGAGAGGAGGAGGAGGCGCTTCTCTCCTTAAATAACTACTAAGGAAGTGTCTGATAGTCCGTTAACATTAATTATTTTTGTTACATATTAAAGTTATACATTTTCTGTTTTTTTCTAATACACTTTAATTACTATATTAGTTCAGTACACTTTTTGTTTAACTACACCTATTTTGCTTGTATAACGATAACAAAATAGAGTTTAAGGTCGCATAAATTTAATTTCAATGTCATCGCAATTATTCACCTCGCATATGTATTGTTTATTTCCTTTTGTTAGGTCACCTGGATTCATTACCCGCTTTACGGCAATGTTACTAATTTAACGAATGTTATATTTACAATTTATGTATTTGCATTGACCTATCGAAAAATATGATTTTTTTTTCGATCAATATTTCATTGTTTCATTGTTTTTGTTTTAAGGTAAATTTCGCTTTGTCTATAAAATTGTAACAATTTTCCTGCGAGAATAAAGCATACTTTGTTTGAAAAAACTCTGTATTGAATATAGACAAATTTTACAAGTTGAATATATAAAATAAAACAATAGGTTTTAAAAACAGTGTATTGCTTTGCCTCGCCAGGCTTAAAAAAATGTAGAATGTGCTATAAAAAATAAACTCTTACCTTCTCTCTTTTTCAATCTTTGCTCCGATGCATTTTCCAAAACTTCTAGTTGTTGTTTGCCTATGAAAATAAAATTGCTCAAGTGTTTTTGGTTCTGGAGGACATAGTTGCAAATTTTTATTTTCATTCGGCGTAAATTCTGTCTGAGAAATATCACTATACTGGGACTCTTGGACAAAAATTGGACTTCTCTGCCCGCAATATTTACCGTAGAACGATTGTTGGGACAATTGTAACGATAGAGTAAGAATTAAAATAGAAATCACAACTCGTTCATAAATCACATTAGGGGTATGCGCCAACATGGTTCCCCTATTTTTTACATTCTATCGACCAATGTTTACGACAAAACAAGAAGTGGGGATGGCCCATGCTCAAGCCACAGCTTAGATAGTACAGCTATAGCTATAGCTCTCTTGTCGGCACTTTGTTCTATAAAAGTCAATTCAAGTGCATGTGTCCTTGCTAGTTCGTCGTTGAGCAGCATTTCGAGAAGCCATCCGAACGGGTTTGACGACAGGGACCGTATTAGATGTTTTTAAAATGTAAATTATCTATTCTGCTAACATACAACATAAAAATGATTAAAAATAGTGGAAACCTACCATATGGAAAAAGAAACAAAATCTGACTCAATGGTTAATTTATTTTTATTACATATATTTTTACATAAATAGAAGTTTCCTAAATTTATTTATTTTAATGTTTAACATATAACTTATGGTAGCATATGACTTAATTACAAATTTGAAAATAAACTCTATGTGAATAGATAACAAATTATGACTCCTTACAAAATTGTCTTAAAACTAATGGAATAAAGTTAAATTTCATTGGTAACACGCAAAATTCGGAACATAAAAGTTTAACAAAATAACAGCAAACAAAAATAAGCATAATAGTAAAAAATGGTCAACAGAGCTGGGCGCAGTAAACTACTAAAATATTTTAACTACGTAGTACTTTTATAGAAAAAGTAGTAGTACTCAAAATGTTTTCCATTTTAAAGTAATTATACTCAAATACTTTTAATTTCTTTGAAATACTCTAAAAAATTGTTAAAGAAGTAGTTAACTACTCACTTTAAATACAAACGGTATATTATTATAATAATACAATAATAATACATTTATTGTATACCAGTTAAACAAAAAGCCTTTATAAGCAGACACCAGGGCACGTTTTGCTAGCTTTTAAAAAATAAGATCTAATAATATTATTTTGTAAACAAAAATAAAGTGTCACATGGAAATGAAATATTAGGATAACAAATTGTTTAAAAAATCAATTAAAGAAAGTACCTATACAAATTTAACACAAAAATCAAATATAATAAAAGTTTGAACTAAAATATAGTAAGTATAAATACAAACGTGGTTGAAAATTTAAGTATACTATACTACTTAGTAGTTAGTAGTTAAAATAATTTTCTTTTAAGTAGTTAGTAGTTATACTCAACTACTTTTTTCAAATTGTTGCCCAACTCTGATGGTCAAACAGTTCAATTATTTTTCCATATTATAAGTTTTCGATTTCTATTTGGTGTTTTAAAATTTCTATTTATATATTTTAATGTATAATATATTCTTAACCTAGCATATAAAGTAATTACGTATTTAAGTGGAAAATCCTTACAAGGGTGTCTATATGGTACACCACTAAATAATTTTACAAATTCCTGAGACAAATTGGGCTGTAATGAAAGATTTTCAAAATTTTTTTGAAATAGTATCTCCATAGATGTCATAAAGTCGACAAAATTTTGGTGTGGCATATATAAACTGCCAAATAGGTCGATTTCGGTATGACTGTACGCTTCCAGGTAACAAAATAATGAGGTTTCGTCTAATTCATTGTATGATTTTGCATAAGATTCACAAGTTTCGCAAGTGTGCCTGGAAAGGCACTTTTTTATTAAGTACCCGCATACGTATTTTGCAAAATTGGCCTGCAAAATTTCGGAACTTCGAAAATCATTATCTAATGTTATGTTATCTTCTGACTGGACATTAAAATTAGCACTATCTACCTCAATATTTGGTACATCAGTCACCTTTAATAATATTCGGTCATCATCATTTTCGCAATTTTCCGTACCCGAATGAATTAGGTCTAAGCAAAAGGATTTTCTAAATATGCGGGTAAAATGAATAGCAGTTGGATTTATACAATTGCCAGCTTGTTGTCTGACTGAACCAAAAAAATTTTCCAAACAGTCTTGATTTATTCGCCTTGTATACAGATATTCCATCCCATCTGATATCCCACAAGTGCATAATACCATTGATTGTAATTTTCCAACCGTTAACACATTTTATTGTTCCCGTTACATCTTCACCCTTCCAATTTAATATTCGCAGATTACTAAAAAGGTCGAAACATTCATTTAAAAAATTTTTTTGGTCATCATTTCCTCTATAAGCTTCTTGATATTTGGTAGGGCCTACTGTAGATGAAGAATTTAGCATATCAAACAGATAATTTATTTTTCTTACAAACTCCTCCGTCGGTGCAGCTTCTGGAGGAAGTGCGTTAAATCTAATATACAAATTTAAACCAGAAGCAACCGTATGGCTAAAAATTTGTGCCGCATATTTAACCTTCATTTTTTCAAAATTGTTAGGTGAAATATGAGAATCACTTATTCGGGGTGCAGCACGCAACGAGTGCTGCTTATCATGTTCATAAAACTTTTTAATAAATTCCCATGAAACTATAGCATTATTTACAAGAAATTTGTACTTTAATAAATTATTGCGTAAAGCCTTAAGTATATGCGGCGTATCAAAAACATAGACAATTTTTTGATTTTCATGAAAAAAAAATGGCGTTTCAGGAGTTATATTTAAATTTTTTGATAACTGAATATTGTTTGATCCCATATCAGATACAACCCCCACTACTTTTACGTTAATATTATTTAATTTTGTTATTACGCTTAATATGATATCCTTTAATTTTTTTCCAGGACACGTAGAATTTACTAAAAAGTAGGACAATGGTTGCTTCCAATTTGTACGAATTCCTCTTATCATTATAACTGTAGCTGCAAGAGCTGGTTTAAAATGTCTATTTCCCTCGCCTAAATCTTCAAACCCAATAATTTTATCAGTATCTGTTCCATAATATAAATTCCCCTTAATACTCATTTCATCGATACAAAGTAGACATGATTTATCCATATCTAAAAAATTATCGATTTTTTTTTTCAATGTGTCAAAGACCAGATCATTTAGCCCGGGAGTTATACTTATGTGCTTAATAAATTTTTGTAAAGTTGAAACACTGGGCAAAGAAAATGTTTTAACTAACTTTTTCCGGTACAATTTTGGTCCATTAAAATACAGCTCTAAACAAAAACTTTTAAAATCATCGGAATATCTTCGTCCTTTGGGTTTTTTGATGCCTTGGCTAACTTGGACATTTATAAATCTGGCTAAATTTTCAGATTGGCAAAATTTAAAACTTAACTTTTTGTAGTCTTCCAGTGTAATGTTTTCAAGGTCCCCTTCTGGCCTTTCGCTTTTAATTTTTTTAATATATTGTTTTAAACGAAAATTTTCGTTTTGTAAAGTTTTTATTTTGTTTCTTAAAATATTTTTTCTGGGAGTATGCGACGAGATATCAGATGTAGTCTGAGTTGGGCGATCTGTAGGTCTTTGGGGACTTAGAGAAGCAGTTTCGTCTATAGAATCGGACATTGATGGATCTTCGTACTCGGTCTGAATTTCACCTGAAATATTATAAAAAATAAAAAACGCAAAAATACAAAAATACAAAAAACAATATTAATATAGCTCAGTTATCTTTTTCTTTGATTGTAAACCTCTATCAATATTTAGAGGCTTTTGTTTGAAATAAATAAATACAGTCGGTCTATTACCTTTAGATAATTTTCTTAGTTTACATCCTTAAGGTAATACAAAGAAAATGGGTTTTTCAGCTTTCAGGGCAGCTGATTGATAGATTCAAATTAAAATGCCTACGTTTTGACACCGATTAGTGTCGTCCTCAAGGCTACAAAGATCAAATAATCCCATCAATAAGAAAAAAAAAACATTTAAGGCATATTTTAAAAATACGATCCACAATTGTGATAAAAATTCTGCTCTATAATAAATAATGTATATTTATAAATGCTAGTTTTATATAATTTTAAATCGATTGTGACCGGTTTTGAATGTTTAATATTATTTACGATTTTAATTTGTGTTTGTGTGTGTTTTGTATTTGCATATTTTTAAATATGACTTAAAAATGTATTGTTTTCTTTATTAATGGGATGATTTGTCTTTTGTAGTGTTGATGATGACACTAATCAGTGTCGAAGAATAGGCATTTTAGTTTAAACATATCAATCAATTGAATATTTCAATACATTATCCAACGAAGCTGCAAAAATTATTTTCTTTGGACACCCATAGAGAGTCTTTTGGAATAATTTTATCTACTAAGCTAAATCCTTAGTTCACAATAATAAAATTTAAACTTTCTATGTATATAAACTAGATGTAATGGAATTTTAACTTAATAATCATCAGCAACTAGTATGAAATATATCGAAAAAAACCGAACTTAAAATGTCATTGAAATAATATTTACTATTAGTTATAAAAATTATAATATAGTAACAAACGTATAAATTACTACTTTAATATAGTGAAACTTCAAACAAAATTAGAAGTTACTCGGAAATAATTCGTTAAACGGAAATGTCGCTAAACAGAAATTCCTAACATTTATGAATTTTATTCTTACCATAATATTAAGTAGACCTCAGATTAGACTTTGAAATTTTAAATAGAATAGAAACACTAAAATAAATTTAAAAAAAAACATATTTTTTTAATTACATAATATCTGTTATTCACAAAAAAAAAACATTATAAATACATTTATATTTAATTTAATTAAATTTTGGTTTATTGGGAACACTTAAAAATAGTTTTTCTAGGACCGGACCGTAAAAAAATTACTACGGTTTGACCCTACCACGGAAAATGTTTCTATCTACGCATATGGCAACTAAAGTTCGTGCGATTTATTATGGCATTTACTTTAGGCACAGGCTTCATATTAAATAAATTTACCGCCATTAATTTTAGACACAGGTAATAATTTTATTAGACGGCCGTGCTTCTATCGTTGCCATATTTGGGCACATTATTAAAGCGCCAATACAAACACAGTCGTAGAAAAAGTAGTGTGCAACACGTGCGTTAAGTTTTTTATATCCTTATGTGATATTGCGGCTTCAGCTAGGGCCGCAAATATTACATTCGTGTATAAAAGTTAGCTTCATGCATATGTTACACAATATACGATTTCTTTTCATAAAACCCCTCACACTCAATGAAATAAATAAAATGTCTTTCCTAGGCTCCGTTTTTAAATTGTAGTGGTTTTCTTGCTGTCTCAAAACTCTCAAATGCAAGCGAATACCGAGACCAACTCTAAACTAAAAATTGAATCAAAATTTTGGGGTTTCGGATTATTTCGCTTTTAAACAAGCAATGAGATTTATGCCGTAATAGGAAAAACCCTAAGCATAAAAAATGGTATTTATTACCGTACCAACCTATTGCAAATAATCTTTACGACCAGCCGGCGCGGCGCACGGCTGCAATAAAGTTTAAATATGTAAATAGGTCCATATTTGAAGGCGTTATTTTCGTTAAATCAAAGCTGTTTGATAAAGTTTATTCTTAAAACCGAATAAAAATAACATTGTAAGATCCTGGCGAAGAATGTTTCGCTAAACAGAAATTATTGAGTAGAACTTCCACTATACTAACATTCATTTTTTGAGCTGAGGACATTAATGTGTTAAATATTTAGACGATATTTGGTCAGCTTTGTTCTCAACTCAATAAATTTATTGAACTATAGCCCCATTATTCGCGATAGCTCTCTTAAATTAAAAACCAAAGATTTCACAAGAAAGTAACTGCAGATTATATTAAAATTTGCCGCCTACGAACTTTATAATGAAATCAGATTTATATTTTTATACATTGTTTTCTATTTTACCTTGATCAGTTGTTTCAAGAGCCATTGGCTCCTCTGCTGAATGTGAAGAACCTTCTAGTGTAGGAAATAAGCGTGGTATTGCTTCTTTATGTAACCTATTGCATGCTTTATTTGAAAACATTTTGTTTTCAAAGTGACTCCCACACAGTTTATATGAGCTTTCATGTAGGTTTTCTAACTTGTCTAGTAAATCCATTCTAGAAGCCGCTACTAGCCAAATCCTTGCTCTAAAAGTAAAATAATTATGAAGAACGTGCCTGATATACAGTAAATTATTTTCAAGCAATACCGGTTAAATATGATATTCCACTCTTGCCTTTTTTATATTGGTAAGTATAAAACAAAATAAAATTAGTAATAATTTGAAAAGTAAAAATAAGCCAAACCTTAAAAGCATTAGTTCATTGAACGCTTTTCTTGTTTTCGGATCGTGGCAATTTTGAAAATGTAATAAAAAATAAACACAGTAGGTAATGAATTTAATGGCTTTAGTAATTGGAATATCTTAGACAAATTCGCCGACCCTTCAGTCTAATCAAGTGCGGAAATTCAAAAGGTACATATTCATATTACCGAGTAATCCCAAATGGATAATGTGTCGGCCGGTACAACAATTTAGTAAAAGTTTGATGGAATATACAGCCGAAGCAAAAATAGCCAACTCAAGTTATTTATGTTAAGTGTAATAGTATTAATACATTTAATAAACATATGGGCACGTTAAATATACTTTTCTTTAATATGCAAAAAATTATTAGAGAACGAAATAATAATGTACAGGCTTTTTATAAAAAACACCTCAAGAGTGTTTAAAGTTTAAAAAAAACATAAATAATTAAGTTCTATATCAAACTTCGTAAAGAAATAGTATGATATATACACAAATAAAATGTTACAAACCTTTTGACGTCCGTAGGAAATCGAAAAAAACTAAAACCACAGTTTTTTGAATTGTTAATACACCTTAACGCTGCACAACGTTTCACACTACTCATCTTAAGCACTACAGTCACAACTGCAAACAAATACAAAATACGGCTCTGTCCAATCGACTGTTCCGGCGAAAGACTAGAATCGAAGTAGACGGTCTGGATCCTAAGACGAGAAGCGCAGGACCCCATGCGCGAACTTTTTATTTCAGCGAGAGTAATTTAGCTGTTGTAAGTAAGCTGTGCTCAAGCCGTGGACATTTGTTGACGAATGCCAGTGATCCTCATGTTTTTCCATTTACTGTCGGTCGGTCGGTCGGTCTGTTCCGGTATAGCTAAAAAATCTACTTACGCGATATTAATTTTAATTTTATTCAATTTTCCACAAAAATGACATTTGATATTAAAAAAAAAACTGGTAAAATATTGGTATGAATTCAAAATGGCGAAACAAAATGACGACCTGTTAAAATATTTGATGTACCAAAATGAAGAAATGGGCCATGCCTCATTATCGTTGACAAAAAGAAGGATTCTTACCTATTCCTTAATGAGGCAAATAGGTATTTACAAATTTAAAAGAAATAATCGTTCTCAACTTCACTATCTAAAATCAAACCATTAAGTTAGGTAAGTTTAAAAGGAAATTAGTTTTTTATATATTATTGAACTTTAGTTTCTAGTTATGTTTGGCTTGTAACGAAGTTACTAATTTTCTGGGGAATGTATGCATCGCGCGTCGCTTTATCTTTCTCGTTAATCATGATAAAATTATGTTTCTTTCTGATAATTAATCGCGACCGAAAACTTTACCCATTAAAACAGGTCGCGCAACGTACGAAAAACCCGCGTAAATTTTCCGAAGTGTGATATGAAAAGCCACAACAATAGTACTCTAGAACCACCGAATAATACACCGCGAAACGTCGCAATGGGTTCAGGCAGCCCCGCCGCCAACTCTGACCGGCGCGAGTGTTTGGTGGGGTTTTCATTGTCTGCGATCATTTAAAAGCACGCTCGCATCGCATATTCGCCAGTCGGTGGAGTTCCACCGGCTCGAAGCCTCGAGTCGACGATCCGGTCCCACAGCAGCAGCAGCAGGAAGGTAAGTCATCACTACTGGGACTTGATGGAGTGACCAGCTGGCGCCGTCTCCCCTCACCGACACCCGCCGTCACGATGCACTGCCATGCCACCAGGCTATATGTAGGTATATGAAAGGTAAAACAGGTGGTATATTGATATAGGTCTCTCTCTCACTTCTATTTACACACACACATGGGCTAGTTACTGGTTCAAAGTTTCGGGACTAGTCCATCTCTCTCATACACACATAATACACATTGTCCTTTCCTTCAGGCCAGTCACTGGGTCCGAGTTTCTGGGCTGGTCTATCCTTCCTATCTCTCTCTCTCTCTCTCACACACAGGCTAGTCACTGGTTCATAGTTTCGGGACTGGTCTGTCTCTCTCATACACAGACACACAGGCTAGTTACTGGTCACAAGTTTCGGGACTAGTCTGTCTCTCTCACACACGCAGGCTAGTTACTGGTCACAAGTTTCGGGACTAGTCTGTCTCTCTCACACACGCAGGCTAGTCACTGGTCACAAGTTTCGGGACTAGTCTGTCTCTCACACATACATAATACACATTGTCCTTTCCTTCAGGCCAGTCACTGGGTCCGAGTTTCTGGGCTGGCCTGTCCTGCCTGTCTCTCTCACACATACACACAGGCTAGTTACTGGTCACAAGTTTCAGGACTAGTCTGTCTCTCTTACCCACGCAGGCTAGTTACTGGTCACAAGTTTCGGGACTAGTCTGTCTCTCTCACACACGCAGGCTAGTTACTGGTAACAAGTTTCGGGACTAGTCTGTTTCTCTCACATACGTAGGCTAGTTACTGGTCACAAGTTTCGGGACTAGTCTGTCTCTCTCACACATGCAGGCTAGTTACTGGTCACAAGTTTCGGGACTAATCTGTCTCTCACACATACATAGTACACGTTGTTCTTTCTTGCAGGCCAGTCACTGGGTCCGAGTTTCTGAGCTGGTCTGTCCTTCCTGTCTCTCTCTCTCTCTCACACTCACGCACACAAGCATCCTATACTCAAGCCCAGGTAGTAAAAGATTACCTATATCAATTGCCCTTGGTATGTAACCTGGTATGGTATCGCAGTATCACCCGCACCACATAGCCGCACTAGCGCACGCGCATTAATGAGTGGGAACCGGCGTTTGCTCCTGTATTACCGTTCATCGGAGAGTCGCCCGCAACCGATCAAAATCCTGTCCCGACCGCCGATTGTGTTAAAATTATGTAACCGCCGCGCTCGTAGAACAATCTTTCTCCCTCTAAAGCATACATTCCCTTTCTCTCTCACACTCATTAGGGTTTTCTATTTAATTTATAAGGCTAAGGTTATGATATTGTATGATTGTATGAACAGGCAATACATAGGATAATTTCTTTGTTTTCTATATTGGTGTTTTATGTCTCTTTCCATCCCGTCTACCTTTAGTGATACTGTCTCTGTCTTGCGCATTGACCCCTGGTTTACTTTCTTCACTGTCTAAAAGCTACCTGTGTGCGTTTGTGGGCCCTTCACCACAGAAATTCAAAGGGTGGCGCCCGAGATTTAGCCGACGGATACTTAAAGTGTTAAAACCGACCGAATTACGTTGTGTTTCTATGCAAGGTTCGGTTCGTAGAAACTCCAACTTCAAAATGATGTTTTCTATAAGCTTGCCAATGAAACACACTGCTCCCTCAGACAAAACTCTATTAGAAAAACAACGGTGAGACAGATATTGCAACTAACAATTAGCCTTACGCGGTGATGTCTTACAATATACTGAATATCCAGCGTACAATTCCTAGCTAATTTATATAATTCAAAATAGATAAAACAACCAAAAATGCTGTGTATAGAACTGATGTGTTTCGGTATAAAAGATAATAAATGATATTACACTTAATAAACATAACTACATATGATAAGCTTCGGCATAAATAATAGTCATCAAAATAACAAAAGATAAAATTCGGTATAAACCTTAATCAGTATTTTAATGTTAATTATCTTAAAGCGAACTTAAACAGATAAGGAGTGAGAAAATGTTCTATATGCAATAACCGTCTTTTATCTACACAGAGTGGATGATATTCCAGTGGCGTGGATAGGCAACATGTAACTCCTCCCTCCTTAGGAAAAGACCTACGAGGCAACTAACTGAGTGGGTCTTTCTTCTTCTTCTTCTTCTTTCCCTTTGTCCATTTCACAAGAGGGTATGGATAACTGATTTTATAGTAGCATCTAGTAACGGTGCATACTATGACACAGATAAGGACACATACTGGAACTGCAATGCATAAGAATGAAGAAAAGTGCAAGTGCAACAGGATGTTGTTCTTGAAGAATTAATTTACTTTGGTCTCTCGCTACTGCTGCTATATTTTTTATTTCTTCAAGGTCCATCGACTTCAACTTTAGTGATGTAGCATGTTCCTTTAGTGCTGACAAATTTAGATAGGGCAGCTGCATGATTCTGGCTGGTAGAAGAGTTCCTTCAGTTGAATAAAACTTTTCCATACCAATTTTAACATGACACTGTTTTGGTATTGAAATTAGGTAACTACCTGGTTGTAATTGGTTATGTTTCTCGACTTGACATACTTCTGCAACAAAGGCAGTGACAGGAGTAGTAAACAATACGTTCTTTGGTGTGACTTGATTTGCCGTTTGACTATCAATGTGAACCAATAGGGTACTGCAAACAGTGGCTTCATTCTTCGTTATTATGCCAACAACACAGTCTTCGTTGAGTTCTAAGTGGTACTTGCAGTAGAAGTTTTCTTCAATTTTCTCACAGAGGTCTTCCTCATATTGGTACTTCCCAATTTTCTCATTAAGGATTAGGTAAGGTTTAGGAGACGGGATGATTTTATTCTGGATCGGGACAGGATATATGAAATAACTTTTAAATTGAAGAGGGTATAGCAGTGGAAAATGAATTAAGAAGATTATTCTCTCATTATTAAAAACAAGCTGAATACCCAGAAACTTATAATAACTATGTTTATTCTTGAAATCTACAAGCTGATTTATTATAAAGATATAAGAATAAGATGATATAAAAATTTTATTATAAAGAGAATTCATTTTATTTAGAATTGATTCTAAATTACTTATCGATAAAAACGTTGGATGAATTTTGTTAAGATTTGCAAAAGTTATAGCATTCACCAAGTGATTTAAAGAATTTTGAAAAGTAATAAGAGAATTTATGATGAGATGCAAAGCATTTATTGTATTTATTTTTTCTTGAAATTTTTCAATTAGTTGCTTTGTTATAATAATATTTGATTTTATTTGAAAAAGACTATCGTTAGTTTTTGCCATAAAATCTTTAGCTAGTGATATCTGCTCATTGATCTTGTCTTGAACAATATGGTCGTTACGATTTAAATGATCTGGCACAGAATTAATTCTTTCACCATCTTCGTGATCAAGGGTTCCAAATAACCATTTCGATACGGTACCACCGATATTAATAAGACCACGTCTTTTTCTGATATTTGGCAGTGTTGCCATTGGCAGGGAAATTTCCCTATATCTAGGGAAAAAATGGAATCTGTAGGGAAAAAGGGAATTTTTTAGTAATTTAGGGAATTTTTTGAAAACCTTGTTTGAATAATTTTTGAGGTAAAAGCTTCATTCACTTTACTTAAATCAATGCCAATAGTTCGTTTTTTAAACACAAGTAAATAATCAATAATCATGCATTTATAATTTTACCTACAGTCGCTTAATATAATATATTAAGCCACTGTTTAAATTTATGTTTTTCTGTGCCACTGTACATTTACCTATTTACCTTTGATCTTACATCTATGATAACCACACGAAAGTTTTGTTTACAGAATGGATTAGTTACCGTAGATTCCTTTTAATGGGATGTTGTAAGTTCTGTAATTCCCCGGTTTTTGTAATTGAAAGTCGACATAAATGGTTTCGGAGAAATACCGGTACCGAGAGAGTTTCAGGTTTCTGGGAAATACTGAGTTTTAGTTTATTTTATGTTTATGTGAATGTGTCTGTTGTTTTCGACTCGATGCTACGTTAGGCGTTAGTTGAGGCGTTAGTCGATATTAGGGTGTTGTGTAAAAGGTCAGTACGCTGATGCAATTGGCTTTATTAGTTACAGTTACCTATCAATTAAGTATTAAAGACATCTAGAGTTACATATTATCTTATAGGCTGAAACTTAAAAAAGGTAGGTATGTATTTTTATTTTATCGGAAATAATTTTCCCTATTTTCGAAAACTTTGTGAATCTATCGGGAGTATTTAACCAGATATTTGCTAGACTAAAATTATATATCTTTGTAGATAAAACAACATGGCTTCAAGTTCAACGTCTTCTAAACCACAGTCATCATCAAGCTCTGAAGAGGCCGAAGAACCGCAAAGTTTGGGGAAAAGGAAAAGAAGCTATGTTCAAAAGTACAACTCAAAGTGGGAGCAAGATATCACATTTAAAGGATGGCTAACAAAAAGCAAGAAAGGCGAAACCTACTGTTATTGTAAAGCTTGCAATAAGGACTTCTTATGCGGTTAGTCTGAAATTGAAAAGCATTCCAAGGGAAAAAAGCATATTTCCAATGCAAAGGGAATAAGTCGACAACAAACATTAATTGATATGCCCACAATGCAGCAACGAGCAGCCAGCCACTCAGCGAAAAGTGAAAGAAGCAGAAATACGATTAGCTACTTTTGCAGTAGAACATAATATTTCATTTAGTTGTCTAGATCATCTGTCAAAATTAAATAGAGAAATTTATAGTGATTCTGAAATTGCCAAAAATGTAACTTGCGAGAGAACTAAAGCCACAGCAATTGTCAAAAATGTAACCGGAAAATATAACTTTGAAAAGGTATTAACTTTGTTACGTAAAAGCAAATTTTCACTTATAGTGGATGAATCTACAGATAAAGGGGATATTAAACATTTGGCAATGGTAGCTAGGACATTTGACAATGAAACATACAAGGTTGTAGATTTGTTTCTAGGCTTATTACAGGTGCCTTCAGCAACAGCTGAGGCTCTTTACACGGGTATACAAACATTTTTTTCAGAAAATAATATTCCTTATAAAAATAATATGATTGGTTTTGCGGCCGATGGAGCAAGTGTAATGATGGGTGTGCGCCATTCTTTATCCGTTTTGCTAAAAAAAGACATTCCAAATTTATTCGTTATGAAGTGCATATGCCACTCGTTTGCTTTATGTGCAAGTTATGCTTGCGAAAAACTACCCTCTACCATTGAGGAAACTGCTAGAGATATTTATTCGTTTTTAAAGTACATCTGCAAAAGACAGTCCGACTTAACCGAATTTCAAAATTATCTTGAAATAAAACCACAAAATTTTACATCCCAGCCAAACTAGATGGTTATCGCTACTCGCTGTAGTAAAAAGATTGTTAGAACAATATAATGCCCTAGTTTTATATTTCACTAACGCTCACTTACTTGATAAAATACCAACTGCTGAGAATATTCTTACTAAACTTGTAGATCCATCTTTTCGCCTTTATTTAGAATTTTTAGATTTCTCTTTGCCGCTATTTAATAGCTTGACCCTAGAAATGCAATCGGAAAATGTAAAAATACATATTCTTCACGCACGAGTGATAAATATTTTGAAAACCATGTTGCGTTGTTATATGAAAGAGGACTATATTGATTCAACCGCTATTGACAATATTGAATTTCAAAATCCACGTAACTTCTTACAAATTGAAAATATTTATCTAGGGGCAATAGTAGAGGGGAAAATTCAAAACAACATGCACAACCTAAATAATGACGAATTATTAGACTTTCGGAAACGATGTTTAGAATTTTTTATCGAAGGCTGTCTACAAATTAGCAAACGGTTTAATTTTAAAGATTCGTCGCAGAAAATTTTAAAACAAATAAATTTACTTGATCCTACTTCAGTTGTACAAAAGAAACACAATTCTATTGCACCTTTGGCCATACTATTTCCTAATTTGGTAAAACAAGAAAAACTTAACGACGTAGATCGAGAGTGGCGTGAAATACAAAACATTGATTTTAGTGAATTTCAAGATAGAAATATTTCAGAATTTTGGGTAAAAATTAGCAAATTAAAAGCAGGTGACGACTCATTCCTATATCCAAATATTTGCGATTTTGTGTTCCAACTGTTTTGTTTACCACATTCCAGTGCAACGGTGGAAAGGATATTTTCGCAAAACAATTTAAATAAAACAAAAATTAGAAATCGGCTATCAACAAAAACCCTAACTGGCATCATGTACACAAAAAATTTAACAAAAAGTAGTAATTGCTTTGACTTTCAAATAGATCAGGATTTAGTTGCAAAACTAAATGAAAATATTTACAATAATTAATTCTGTTCTTACGTGCTCTATAATATTGGGCTTTAGTTTTCTCGCATTTTTAAACCATAATTTAAATGTTTATACTTATATTTTATGATTTAGATTTTTGTATCTATATCTTTTATTATACTCTGTATTTTAGTTTGATTGAAGAATATAATACATAACATAACATACAGACTGCATTGTCTTTGTTAGATCATTCCCTGTTTTATTCAAAGTCCCAACAAAATTATTTCATAAATATTATATAAAAATTATAAAGCAAACAACAAAATTCTTTTTTGTGAAATTTTAGGGAAAATCCCGTTTTTTTAGAGAAATTCTAGGTAATTTCGGAACTGAAGGATCTAGGGAAATTCTAGGGAATTTTTTGAGATTTTGCTAGAGAAATTAAAATTTTTGACCTGGCAACACTGATATTTGGATGAATGGCTGTTATTAGATTTTCTGTTTGTTCAAGTAGCGACCAGGCTTGCTTACTTAATTCATTAGACATCTTACTGTCGTTTTTATTTTTATAAATAAATGTTAATTGCATTCTGAGATTATATCTAAGCTTTAAGAATTCACTAATATTAAAATAACTTACAAAGGTATGTTTACCTGAAATAATATAATTGTCTCCTAATAAAATAGGTAAAATAGGGTTAGTAAGTTGTTGGATAGATGCTCTTATAATTAAATGGTTATAAATAAGGATTATTGAGAAAAATAAGTTCTTCATTACGAACTTCATTCTGAAACAAAGAAAAGACAGCAATTAATATTTTTTGCGCCTTTTAAGATTATGTTTAGAATATTTTGAAGTAGAAGTTTTGATTTTATTTTTTGTTTGTGCTAATGGCTCTACTTTTTTAAATTTCATTGCTAATTTATCACATGTTTCTTCTTTATGATAAACAGTATCTTCTGGCTTCAAAGTCATTGGTTCTTCTCTCTTTTTATTTATATTTTGAAGTTTCTTGTCTTTCTCCGTATGTAATTTGTCATTTATTTGTTCAT
The DNA here is from genome assembly GCA_030620095.1 of Kuschelorhynchus macadamiae. Lineage (NCBI taxonomy): Eukaryota > Metazoa > Arthropoda > Insecta > Coleoptera > Curculionidae > Kuschelorhynchus > Kuschelorhynchus macadamiae. The sequence continues at coordinate 843,211 of JAUTXW010005441.1, forward strand.
AGGTTGTTTTTTAGTTTTCTTTTGTGATCTACGACATATTTAGTAATAATATCCCTTTCTTGTATGTCAAAGGGATCTTTTGAATTGAAGTGACCTGACAATTTCAAATGGAGTGAAATGAGTTGTTGAGTGAATTTAGGTGTTATAATGTAATATGGCATATTTCACTAGGGTGTTTAATGGGTCTTTAGCGTTTTGTTGCGTTTTTATTCTTACTTGTTCCAATAGTGTGGAGTGGAATCTCTCAATATAGCTATTGGAGTTTGGATTTTTTGGTGTAGTGAAGTGAGTTTCGATTTTGTGTAATTTACAGAAATCCAAAAATGCGTTGTTGTTAAATTCAACTCCATTGTCACATACAATAACTTGAGGTAGGCTACAATGGGAAATAAATACCCACAGTCTATCTAGTATATTTACAGCATTTACTCCTGGTATGGGATAGGCTTGTGAAAATTTTGAAAATGTATCAATTATTGTCAAATATTTTTCTTTGGAAATTGAGAATGTGTCCATGTGGATCTTTTCAAAAGGTTTTGAACCTATTGGTACATTTTGAAATTCAAAAGTGCTGGGTTGTCTTTCATATTTAGCCTTCCGACAGATGTTGCAATTGTTAATGTAATTAGCTACATCTTTGTCTAAGTTTGGCCAGTAATAGTTCCGTTTTAGAGAATTAATCGTTGTTGAAATACCTCTGTGTCCCGTTTTATAGACGTGGTGGTAGTTCATTTTGTCTTGTTTGTCATTATCCATAGTAACATCATTTAATTTGGTGGAACATATTAATAATTTGGAGTGGATTCGGATCAATTTTTCCTGAAGATGAGTTGTATTATTATGAAGATTTGCAATAAATTCTTCCAAATCCTCATCAAGATGTCTTCTAGGTATGTTTATAAAAAATCTTGTATTATCGAAAATCTTTTCTTTTATACATAAGGGTGCATGTGAATCAGATATTTTTATGATCATTTGATTTTTATAGTAGTTTAGAGGTTTTTCTACATATGGAAGTGATAATACTGGTATCTCATCGGCTGAATGTATTGTGCTTACGTTGTTTTCTACAAATGACTTTATTACTTCATCACAATCTCCGATTTCATTATGTAAAGATTCATTATCATTTGTATCGACAGGATTTCTGGATAGTGCATCAGCAACAGTATTTTCCCTGCCTTTTATGTAGTCTACTTCATAGTCAAATTCTGAAAGTAATAGTTTCCATCGAACCAGTTTTGAATTAGGTTCTTTTAGGTTTTCTAACCACTTTAGAGGTCTATGATCGGTGTGTATTTTAAAATGTCGTCCAAAAAGGTAGGGCCTAAAATATCTAACGGCCCAAACTATAGCCAGTAATTCTTTCTCTGTGACTGAATAATTAATTTCACTAGGATTTAAAGTGCGGCTAGCATAACACACTGGTTTACCGTCTTGATTTAGAACTGCTCCGATTGCAAAGTGACTTGCGTCTGTTGTTAAAACAAATAATTTGGTGAAGTCAGGTCTAATTAAAATTGGTTCATTGCATAAGATAGTTTTACACATATCGAATGCTTTTATAAATTCCTCAGTATGATCTACTTTCTTGCCTTTCTTTAAACATAAGGTTATTGGTTTTGTTATCTTTGCCAAATTGTTTATGAATTTCCGATAAAATCCTATCATTCCAAGAAAACTTTTAATCTGTTTGTGGGTCTTAGGAATGGGAAATTTGAGAATAGCATCAATTTTCCTAGGATTTGGTTCTATTCCTTCTGAGCTTACAACATGACCAAGAAATTCAGCCTCTCGTTTTTAAAATTCACTTTTGTCTATTTGAACTTTGAGATTGTGTTTTTCAAACGCTTTGAAAATCTTTTTGAGACCTAAAATATGTTCTTCTAATGTTGTTGAAAAAATAATTACGTCATCCATATAAACTAGGCAGATTTGGTTTATGTATTCTTTAAGGACTTCATTGATCATTCTCTGGAATGTCGCTGGGGCGTTCTTTAACCCAAATGGCATTCTTAAGTATTCAAAATGCCCGTAATCTGTTGAGAAAACTGTTTTCTCAATGCTATCTTTATGCATATTTATTTGGTGAAAACCACTCGCCAAATCGAGGGTAGTAAAATATTATGCTCTGCCAAGTTTGTCCAATATTTCGTCAATATTGGGAATAGGAAAACGGTCCTGAATTGTCTTATTATTCAGTTTTCTATAATTCACAACTATTCGCCATTTCTGGACTCCGGAGGCGTCATGTTTCTTTGGTACAATCCATATCGGACTTGACCATGGACTGATACTATTTTGGATGATTCCTTCTTCTAACATCTTATTGATTTGTTCTTGAACTTCCCTTTTGTGCACTTCTGGAAACCTATAGGATTTTGTATAAACAGGTTCCTCATCAGTAGTCCGGATAATGTGTTGCGTTTGGGTAATAGATGAAAGGGGCTGATCAGGATACTGGAATACACTGTAAAATTCTTGACATAACTTCAGAAGTTTTTCTTTTTCCTCTGTATTTAAGTGGTCTAGTCTCAATAGGTGTTCTATATCATTTTTGCTAACACAGGCATATTGATTTTGAAATTCTCCTTGAAATGTCTCAAACTCACTTAGTGACTCCGCTTTAAGAGGTGTTGTTAAGGTGGTTAAGTATCCTCAGAGCTTAGATTATCTATTTCTACTATTCCATATTTATTTGTTACATTTGTTACACATTCAGGGACAATGCAATAGGGATTCAGTTTTGTCTCAGGGATATAGTATTCTCCATCCATACTAACGTCTATAGGGATAGATGTCCTTAAAATCTCATGGCTACTTAGGCATATATTGTGACAATCGTATTCTGAAGGTGAGCATTGGTATACTGGAATAGTACAATCTTTCCTTTGTAAATATCCACTTTGAAGACTCCAATTGAATCCTAAATTGCGAAGGTCGCGAAAACTTATCAAACCGTCAAAAAATGTGTGGAAATTAAAAAGAGTAAAAATAATTTTGTCATTAGAGTTAAATTCTTTAAATGCTGGTATGTGTGCTTCATATTTAGTATTTTGTTGTCCACAAGATGTTTTAATTATATTTGGTTTTATAATAATATATTTTGCAAAATATTTTTCTGCTATTACAGGATTAATTAGGGACATATGACTGCCGGAATCCAAAAGAAATTTGAGAGGCTTATCAAAGCCTAATATTTTGATGTAAGGAAGTTTTCGAGTGTCAATATTATTTAGTTCTAGGTGGGGTTTGCATTGGAGGCCATTGTCTGAAAATTTTGGTCAGTATCTGGTAATTCTTCTATTTGAAGTTCTTGAGGTTCAAAATCCTGAGTGTCATTTAACTCAAATGAACTCTGAGCATCTTGGGGTTAACAATAATTATCGGTATTAGGAAGATAATCATATAAATTGTCATCATGTGGATTGTCATCAAGTGAAATATCATCATATGAATTGACATTATCCATATTATTAATATTATATAACTCCTCAGCAATAAAAGTAGGTCTAGATTGAAGTTGAAAATAATTGGGTTTATATGTTGGATATCTTTGAGGCTGGCTCGGTTGTAGGTTTGGTTTTGAAGCTGTTTGTCTAGTGACAACAAACATGGGTGTCAGTTTAGGCTGTATGATACCTTTTGGTTTCCATACGTTGACATTTGAAGTACTAGGTTTGCCAAAAACTTGTTGGTTAGTAAAGAATTTTTGTGGGGGTAATTGTCTAGGAGTAATATTTATTGGTTGATTGGGAAAGCTTTTAGCCTGAAGATGGTTTGATTGTGGATTAGAAAAATTTAAAATAAATGGGGCTTGAAAATTTGGCCTGGGTATATTTTGTGTACTATAATTAGTATTTGTATTAAAATAATCAACATGTTTTTTTCTATCTTGTACTATAGATAAAAAATTTTCCTCTTCTAATAAATATTGCATAGCTGCTTCTAAACTATCAGGTTGTTTTAGTCGTACAGTTAATTGAATTTGTGACGGCAAATATTTTTGAAAACTAATTAAAATAAGTTTTTCAATATTAGAAATCTGTGCAAGCTTTTCTCCGCGAGACAAATTTTGGTCACTATTAATTGAAGAAAAAATTAAACTCCTAAGATATTGACACCTAACACCAAAGCTATAAGAATTTTCTTTAGCCTGCGGCCTCATGTTATGTAATTCTTGCAATAAACAAGAAAAAGATCTCTGGTCTGAAAATGAGATTCTTAAAATATCTTTTACTTGCTCCCATGTATTGAGCTCTATGCGACTAGAAATAATTGTTAAAGCTTTACCTTTTAATTTATTTAATATGGCACGAAAAATGAAATTTTTTAAATTTGCGTGATTTGCGTACTGTGTAACTACGTCGTCGCATGCAGAAATAAAATTGTTTAATTCGCAAGGTTCACCACTAAATACAGGTATAATATCAAGAAAAAGTCGTAATTCAGAATAATTAATTTCAGCCATTATAGTATTGGTATTACTAGTACTGGGTAAATAATTATTTGGATCCGATATATCAATTCTAGCTATTTCACTTATATTTGATCAAGATCAGTGTCAGAATCAGAATCTGAAGAACTAGGCTTTTGAAAATGTTTCACTTTTTCCCTATATTCTTTATTTTTTCTTTTTGTAGTTTTTAATTTATTAAACATAAAAAAAACAAGAGAGAATAACCCTGTTACTTAGGTAGAATAAAAAATAACAAAAAGGATTGAGAAAATTGCAGCAAAATTATAAATTTGACTTACATTCGTGTCGAAGTCTTCTTTGTGTTCAATTCTTAGCCACCAAGCCACCTGCAAGGATATGCGTTCCTGAGGATGACTGCAAACCAGCTCGATGTAGCTTCTGGTCACTGGAGGGTTGGCCAGCTGTGTTGTACGTACACTGCTACACACTTGCTCCCGTGTTTGAAGAAAAATTCTTTTTGAATGTCTCTCGTAAAAGACTTGAAAGTCACCAGTCAGTTAACACGCTATCCAAAAAAGGCACTACGCGAAACTTCTTGTACGGGGAATCCTACCGACTGCGCCAATTACGTTGTGTTTCTATGCAAGGTTCGGTTCGTAGAAACTCCAACTTCAAAATGATGTTTTCTATAAGCTTGCCAATGAAACACACTGCTCCCTCAGACAAAACTCTATTAGAAAAACAACGGTGAGACAGATATTGCAACTAACAATTAGCCTTACGCGGTGATGTCTTACTATATACTGAATATCCAGCGTACAATTCCTAGCTAATTTATATAATTCAAAATAGATAAAACAACCAAAAATGCTGTGTATATAACTGATGTGTTTCGGTATAAAAGATAATAAATGATATTACACTTAATAAACATAACTACATATGATAAGCTTCGGCATAAATAATAGTCATCAAAATAAGAAAAGATAAAATTCGGTATAAACCTTAATCAGTATTTTAATGTTAATTATCTTAAAGCGAACTTAAAGGGATAAGGAGTGAGAAAATTTTCTATATGCAATAACCGTCTTTTATCTACACAGAGTGGATGATATTCCAGTGGCGTGGATAGGCAACATGTAACTACCGACCGATGTTCACCGAGGCACCGAAGAGCGTCGCAAAAATGGCGCCCGAGCAGGGACCATTCTGTGCATGACCGAAAAAGGCAATATTGGACTGTTGTTTGTTTGTTTGTGTTTTAGGGTAAGTCCTTGCGGCAATCCCCTGTCTGCTCCCGTTGTCTGGCTACCGACCTCCCAGAAACCGGAGAAAAATTAGTTTTAGGTGAAATTTTGTGGTCCTCGTATAGAAGAGCCCAAAAATGACTGACTTTTCGAAAATTCGTTCTGCGCATGCGCACTTCAAAAAGGGATGAAACACCTCTTTTCCGGCTAATTCGAGGTCGCACTTCTAATACTTCATCCGGTAAAATTTCGTTCACATTAGCCATGTTTATAGAGTCAAAATGTTTTTAAAATAAACTTTCACTTCACTAAGATTCAAGTTTTTAAATCTCACAAGGTGGCAATAATGCAAAGGAATGGTTTCAGAATTAAATAACAAAATGATAAAGCAGTACTCTTTTCTACACAATGGACACGTTAAAAAACTGTCCACGGTCCACTCGACTAAACAGTTAAGGCAAAATTTATGATCACAAGAATTAGGTCTGCATCTTTCTTCATTTTTTAAAGGTATATAGCAAATAGGACACTCATCGGAAATTTCTTCTGTCACATTTTCTTTTTTATTTGTTTTTAATTTTACTTGCTTTAAAACTCTTCGAGAGCCCCTTTTTCTTTTAGACATTTGACAAGTTTCAGAAATGTTTGTTACTTTAAATTTACAACTTTAAATTGAAGCAGCAAAATTGTATTTACCCCTTTTAAGCTTTAACTTTAAGAAAGAGGGGAGTCTCTCGAAGTGATACTATATTATTGGCCATAGCTTAAAGAAATAACCTTCGGCGACAAGGCTAAGTTAACGAACTCGATTAAATAGTTTTCAGTATTAGAGAGAAGGAGGAGGCGCTTCTCTCCTTAAATAACTACTAATGAAGTGTGATAGTCCGTTAATATTAATTATTTTTGTTACATATTAAAGTTATACATTTTCTCTTTTTTCTAATACACTTCAGTTACTATATTAGTTCAGTACACTTTTTGTTTAACTACACATATTTTGCTTGTATAACGATAACAAAATAGAGTTTCAGGTCGCATAAATTTAATTTCAATGTCATCGCAATTATTCACCTCGCATATGTATTGTTTATTTCCTTTTGTTAGGCCACCTGGATTCATTACCCGCTTTACGGCAATGTTACGAATATAACGAATGTTATATTTACAATTTATGTATTTGCATTGATCTATCGAAAAATATTATTTTTTTTGATCAATATTTCATTGTTTCATTGTTTTTGCTTTAAGGTAAATTTCGCTTTGTCCATAAAATTGTAACAATTTTCCTGCGACAATAAAGCATACTTTGTTTGAAAAAACTCTGTATTGAATATAGACAAATTTTACAAGTTGAATATATAAAATAAAACTATAGGTTTTAAAAACAGTTTATTGCTTTGCGTCGCCAGGCTTAAAAAAATGTAGAATGTGCTATAAAAAATAAACTCTTACCTTCTCTTTCTTTTCCGATCTTTGCTCCGATGAATTTTCCAAAACTTCGAGTTGTTGTTTGCCTATGAAAATAAAATTGCTCAAGTGTTTTTGGTTCTGGAGAACATAGTTGCAAATTTTTATTTTCATTCGGCGTAAATTCTGTCTGAGAAATATCACTATACTGGGACTCTTGGACAAAAATTGGACTTCTCTGCCCGCAATATTTACCGTGGAACGATTGTTGGGACAATTGTAACCTTAGAGTAAGAATTAAAATAGAAAGCACAACTCATTCATAAATCACATTAGGGGTATGCGCCAACATGGGTTTTTTATTTTTTTTACATTCTATCGACCAATGTTTAAGATAAAACAAGAAGTGGGGATGGCCCATGCTCAAGCCGTGGACATTTGTTGACGAATGCCAGTGACGGCGTGAGTTTTAACTTCCCGCATAAGGAAATATCATTAATCGTGAAAATTATCGTATAATTATCGACTTTTCGAAAATTCGTTCTGCGCATGCGCACTTCAAAAAGGGATGAAACACCTCTTTTCCGACTAATTCGAGGTCGCTCTTTCGAATTTTCGATGTTTCAGAGCCCTATCTCAAAAGACCTGGAAGTTGTAATAAAATTTCATATATTATCGTTCCTACTTGTTCTTAAGACCGAAAAATGCCCATAACCCCTAATTTCTCCAAAAATCGTTCTGCGCAGGCGCAACATTTTTCTTTGATTTTCATAAGTTGCACTTCTTTTCAACTAAATCGGGGTCGCTAATTCCGTTTTTGATATTAGTTTTTGCAAAATATCGATTATTTTCGGAGACACGTCATAACCTAGCCTAGACCATTTCCAAGTCGCTGATTTCCATAGTATGGCGCAAGTAAAACCGAACCGAGTGTCCGCGCAATACCCCCTCTACTTTATGGCAAACCCCACCAGCCGAGGCCATCATACTAGATATAAAAGCAAGCTGTAAGCCCGAATCCGGCAGTAGGCATTGGGCCTTTAACCAGCAACAACTGGGAAGCAGTAGGTACTGCGCCTTTTAACCAGCAACAACTAAGAAACAGTAGTTCACACCGAGCCCTCGACCAGAACCACCTGAGAAGCAGTTCACACCAACCCGCCGACCAGCAACACCTGAGAACAGCACCACCAGAGGGACCAGAGAGATTCAGAGAGAGAGAGAGATTCAGCTTAAGTAAGCCATCCAGTAGAGTTCTTATTTTCCGAACCGCCAAAATCCGAACCACTTGAGAAGAGAATTGGATGCTAAACTCTCCGACCAGCCACACGTAAAGAAGCCGCTACAAGGAGTCATCTAGTGAGAAGTCAAACATCAAACCCAGGCACTTTCTGAAGTCCACCGAGGGCCCGTGGGAAAGAAGGTTGTACCGATAAAAACTCCACCGCTGACGAGTACGAGTTCGACCTGTACCAACCAGAAGATTAGAGCTCTCCTACCGCTGCCCAGCTAGGAGTCTGAACCAGTACCTGAACCGAAGTCCAACATGCCCCAGGAAGCTGAAGAACGCAGTACTACGGAAACGACTGGAGCAAGCTCAGCCGAACCGACCCGAACGACTTCGTCTCAGATCGTCCGTAGTGACACCCGTGTGAGCTGGGTCTACCAACTTAAAAAGGAAGAACTAATTACCGAGTTAACCAAGTTCCACTTAGATACCACCTGAACCGCCGACATACTTAAGAAGCGTCTCATAAGTTTCATCCGGGATGGTCAAGCGACACCGAATCCCCAGAGTGGCCCATTTAAATTTCCCGCCGTCACCACCTCCACCATGGTAGGCCAGAACTCACTGACCGCTTCAGCGTCGACGTCTTTACCGTCGATAACTGTCTCACATCCGGCAAACATATCACGCCCCGCACCGATACCACCAGTACGTTCACCACCGAAAGTACACAAGTGGAACATCCAGTTTGACGGGAGGACCGATCCTGTAGATTTCATAGAGCGGCTACAAGAAATATACACCTCGAAAAATATCGCTATGGATAACCTGTTGCACTGTTTACCAGAGCTATTGCAAGGAGAAGCCGCTCTTTGGTTTAGAAACAACCGGCAACTATGTCACTCCTGGAGTGAGTTCCTGACCGACTTCCGCACCTTCTACTTTCCACTAAACTATGCCGACAACCTGGAAGCTGAAATCAGTCGTCGCCTTCAAAGACCTAATGAACCCTCCAGCCGATATATCACTGATTTACAGACCCTTATACGCCGGCATGGTAATATAAGACCGGAAGAGGAATTAAGGTGGCTTTACCGAAACCTGCTACCCGAATACCGACAGTACATACGTAGAACCGATATCACCGATATACCATCTTTCTCACAGATTCAGGGAAACCGAGCCAATCTGAAATTAAACCTAGAAAAATGTCAATTCGGTCGCCGCTCTCTCCGATATCTAGGACATCTAGTCACCGCCAATGGTATCTGTACCGACCCTGAGAAAGTTTCAGCTGTCTTAGATCTACCGCCTTCCGCGACTCTACGAAGCCTAAGAAGATTCCTGGGTGTGGCCTCCTGGTACCGCCGTTTTGTACCAAATTTTTTTCAAATTTCCGCCCCTTTAAACCGCGTCTTTAAGAAGAATGTCCGATGGAACTGGGCAGAAGAACAACAGAATGCGTTTGAGCAATTGAAGACTTGCCTGACCGAAGCCCCAGTATTGGCTTGTCCAGACTTTTCTAAGCCATTCACATTGCAAACAGATGCATCCGACAGTGGGTTAGGTGCAGCATTGATTCAACATGGGTCTGATGGCGATCATGTAATTCCCTACGCAAGTCGCAGTTTAAACGCCAACGAGAACAAATTTTCCGTCACCGAAAAGGAGTGTTTGGCTATTGTTTGGGAAGAAGAGAAGATGAGGCCGTATCTAGAAGGATACCGTTTTACTGTGGTTACCGATCACCAGTCTCTTCGATGGCTTCATTCCATCAAAAGTCCGTCAGGCAGGCTAGCGCGATGGAGCATCTATCTCCAACAGTTTGATTTAGAAATAAAATATCGAAAAGGTATTTTAAACCGAGTGGCTGATGCACTGTCCCGAGACCCAGTCAATACTGAAGAATACGAAGAACCCTTCAACCCGATTGTATCTCTCGAGGAATTCACACCGTGCAAATGGTACACCGACAAGAAGAACGCCGTGGAGACTAACCCGTCTGCTTTTCCCGATTATTGCATTAAAGATGGCCGACTTCATCGTCACTTTTGGGATGTGTCCGATCTAACGGAAAACGAGTTGACCGATCCATGGAAAGTTTGTGTCCCAAAGTCAGCTTGCAAAGCCATCCTAGAAGAAAATCACGATCGAGCCACCGCTGGACATCAAGGTATAGCAAAGACAACCGCCCGCTCGCCGATATTATTGGCCGGGAATGTTCAGAGATATTGCTCAGTATGTCCGAAGCTGTCTCTCCTGTCAACGACACAAATCCTCCCAGCAGCAACAACCCGGTAAAATGCAACCCTCAAAAAATGACCAACCTTGGGACACTGTAAGTACCGATTTAGTCGGACCCTTGCCTCGATCGGCCAAAGGGAACAGCTACATTGTTGTTTTTCAAGACCGTTTTAACAAATGGGTGAAATGCCGGGCAATTCCAAAAGCCACTGCCAGGGCTGTTAGTCAAACATTTTATGAAGACATCATTACTCGCTTTGGTTGTCCACGCACGGTAATATCCGATAATGGAACTCAGTACACCGGACACGTCTTCAGAGAACTTCTTCGAGATCTGGGTATAAACCACCGACTAACACCACCGTATGTACCGCAAGCCAATCCCGTAGAACGCACCAATAAAACCATTAAAACAATGGTGGCCCAGTTCTGTAAAAGTGACCATAGAAAATGGGATGTGCATCTACCAGATTTAGTCTTTGCCGTAAACACATCCAGACATGCTTCAACAGGGTTTTCACCGGCTTTTCTGAACTTCGGACGGGAACTGGACCCCCTAAACCATTATATAGGATGCCATCAAACACAGATCCCGCCGATACTCCCGAAGTAGACCGGCCTCAGCTCGATCTGCATACCACTCGGCTCCAAAAATTAAAAGACACCTATGAGCTGGTCCGTGTAAATCTGGGAAGAGCTTTTACCGTCCAGAGTCATCATTATAATCTTCGACACCGAGAATGGAGATGCCACGTGGGAGACCAAGTCTTTAAACGCGAAAATCCGCTTTCGTCCGCTGTAAAAGGATTTGCCGCGAAATTAGCTCCAAAGTTCTCGGGTGCCTTTGCGTTGTTAAAAAGATTTCACCGGTCGTATACGATTTAAAGGATCGGTCGGGTAAATAATTCCGTCATATTCATATTAAGGATTTAAAACCAGCGTATGACCATGAATAACCGATCTGTTTCAGATGTCAAAACAACATCAAGGAGAGCCACCAAAAAAGCACAAACCAGACCACGTATTTACGCTCAGTAAAGAGGCAAAAGCTGCCAGGCAACGGGTTATCGTGAAGTGGCGGCAAATCAAAGCCGTGGCGCAGGCGCTTCAAGAACGGACCAGGCAAAGGCAACACGGGGCAAACCACCAGCTAGCCGAGCTCCGCAATCACCTCTTCAAGAGTACATCTCTCCAACGACACCATTGAGAAAGCCAACCAGACAGGCACCTTTGCGCCGAAGGGTGCCCTTACTCAATCAAGCAGAAGTGTCCCCATTACTCGCTATTACTCAACAAGATCTGCCCAATATCTTTCTGTCACCGCCACCACCACCCGCATTACCTACACCTCCATCCGACTCCATTAGGCAGATTCCCTTACCGCCATCCCCTCCACCTGCTCTAGAACCAAAACCAGACCAAATTACCTTTTCACTGCCAACACCACAATCACCTGAAGTTGCGATGTTGCCCGTCTCGATCAGACCAGAATAAGTAGCGGACCTGCTATGGAATAATCGCGACTACACCTCATGGGATGCAGCAACGCATCAAGCTGCCATGAAGCTCCGACCACCGGGCTTCCCTCCCCACAAGACACACCGGATCCGACTAACCACCTCCACGGGAAAAATATTCAGGATCTGGCTACCGCCTGAAAATGCGACATAGTTGAAACGTAGAGGGACCCTTATATAACATATAAGACTGAATTGTTAATTTAAAATTTAAGATAAAACCGCCTGCAGGGGACCTGGCCGCTTTCAATTAGAGAAACAAAGCGCTCGTCACCGGTCACCCTCCATTAGCCGGTCTACCACCAGGGCCGTCTCCATAGGGACACAGGCCTGTCTCCATACCCTTCGCTACCGTCTATGCCACACCTGCGGCTGTCCCTATGGACGAATATGCCACTCGTAGAAGAACAGATTGGTGAGGTACCAGGACAAGCCTGAGGATCCACCACGCCGTATAGATCTTCACAGGATCGTCATCATGGTTAGATAGTCAGCTGCTCCGTCCTTCCAGAATTCGACGTCTCCAGAACATAGTGATTATTTATTTTAGAATTGTATTTTGTTAGGGATTTTAGGATAAGGTTTAGTTTTAAGTTTAATTTTAAAATATTTATAAATAAATATTGTGTAACGAAGTTACTAATTTTCTGGGGAATGTATGCATCGCCCGTCGTTTATATTTATATCTTTCTCGTTAAGCATAATAAAATTATGTTTCTTTCTGGTAATTAATCACAATAATGCGGCCGAAAACTTTACCCATTAAAACACGTTGCGCAACGTACGGAAAACCCGCGTAAATTTTCCGAAGTGTGATATGAAAAGCCACAACAATAGTACTCTAGAACCACCGAATAATACACCGCGAAACGTCGCAATGGGTTCAGGCAGCCCCGCCGCCAACTCTGACCGGCGCGAGTGTTCGGTGGGGTTTTCATTGTATGCGATCATTTAAAAGCACGCTCGCATCGCATATTCGCCAGTCGGTGGAGTTCCACCGGCTCGAAGCCTCAAGTCGACTATCCGGTCCCACAGCAGCAGCAGGAAGGTAAGCCACCACCACTGGGACTTGATGGAGTGACCAGCTGGCGCCGTCTCCCCTCACCGACACCCGCCGTCGCGATGCACTGCCATGCCACCAGGCTATATGTAGGTATATGAAAGGTAAAACAGGTGGTATATTGATATAGGTCTCTCTCACTTCCATTTACACACACACGGGCTAGTTACTGGTTCAATGTTTCGGGACTAGTCCATCTCTCTCATACAAACATAATACACATTGTCCTTTCCTTCAGGCCAGTGACTGGGCCCGAGTTTCTGGGCTGGTCTATCCTTCCTATCTCTCTCTCTCTCTCACACACAGGCTAGTCACTGGTTCAAAGTTTCAGGACTGGTCTGTCTCTCTCATACACATACACACGGGCTAGTTACTGGTCACAAGTTTCGGGACTAGTCTGTCTCTCGCATGTACATAATACACATTGTCCTTTCCTTCAGGCCAGTCACTGGGTCCGAGTTTCTGGGCTAGCCTGTCCTGCCTGTCTCTCTCACACATACACACAGGCTAGTTACTGGTCACAAGTTTCGGGACTAGTCTGTCTCTCTCACCCACGCAGGCTAGTTACTGGTCACAAGTTTCGGGACTAGTCTGTCTCTCTCACCCACGCAGGCTAGTTACTGGTCACAAGTTTCGGGACTAGTCTGTCTCTCTCACACACGCAGGCTAGTTACTGGTTACAAGTTTCGGGACTAGTCTGTCTCTCTCACATACGCAGGCTAGTTACTGGTCACAAGTTTCGGGACTAGTCTGTCTCTCTCACACACGCAGGCTAGTTACTGGTCACAAGTCTCGGGACTAGTCTGTCTCTCACACATACATAGTACACGTTGTTCTTTCCTGCAGGCCAGTCACTGGGTCCGAGTTTCTGAGCTGGGCTGTCCTTCCTGTCTCTCTCAGACTCACGCACACAAGCATCGTATACTCAAGCCCAGGTAGTAAAAGATTGCCTATATCAACTGCCCTTGGTAAGTTACCTGGTATGGTATCGCAGTATCACCCGCACCACATAGCCGCACTAGCGCACGCTCATCAACAAGTGGGAACCGGCGTTGGCTCCTGTATTACCGTTCTTCGGAGAGCCGCCCGCAACCCAAAAAAAATCAAAATCTCGTCCCGACCGCCGATTGTGTTAAAATTATGTAACCGCCGCGCTCGTAGAACAATCTTTCTCCCTCTAAAGCATATATTCCCTTTCTCTCTCACACTCATTAGGGTTTTCTATTTAGTTTATAAGGCTAAGGTTATGATATTGTATGATGGTTATGAACAGGCAATACATAGGATAATTTCTTTTTTTTCTATATTGGTGTTTTATTTCTCTTTCCATCCCGTCTACCTTTAGTGATACTGTCTCTGTCTTGCGCATTGACCTCTGGTTTACTTTCTCCACTGTCTAAAAGCTACCTGTGTGCGTTTGTGGGCCCTTTACCACAGAAATCCAAAGGGTGGCGCCCGAGATTTAGCCGACGGAGACTTAAAGTGTTAAAACCGACCGACCGATGTTTACCGAAGACCACCGAGGCACCGAAGAGCGTCGCAGGCTTATGTCACTATCATTTTGTAATTGTGACATTTAGTTCAGTTGTTGAAAATGTCATCTTAAACCTGTAACTGTCAAGTTAGACCTTGTTTAAAGTTAAACCTCTTTAGTGAATACGGGTGTTAGAGTTTTAAACTAAAATCAATGCTTTTAACGCGCTTTGGCTTCCTATTCGTCTGATTGTATGTCTGGTTCAAATCTTGTAATGGATTTTTCAGCACTTTCATTGAATTTTTTTAGTCAATGTTTAGAAATCCAAAATGACGGCGCCAATTCGGCCGACGAATTTTGTTACTTGTGTAGCTAAAACTGAAAATCGGTGTCTAGGAAAACTTAAGTGTTAAAAATTCAAAATAGCGGTGTCAAAATAGCAATGTCAACAGGTGGGACGGATGATTTTAACATTTGTGGGAATTATTTAAGAATGCACAACAAAAATCAAAATGGTGACGCCAATATAGCGAACGAATTTTGTCATTTGTATAGATTCGGCTGAAATATTAGTATCTAGAAGTACTTAAGAATTAAGTTATGAAATTTTAGTCAATATTTGAGAATTAAAAATGGTGGCACGACCATAGCACACTAATTTTAAAATTTTTGCAGATTTGATTAAAAGTCGGCATTTAGGGGTATCTAAGACTGCACATCATGAATTTTTGTCAACATTTTGAAAATTCAAAATTGTAATGCCAACATGGCGGCGGAATTTTAACATTTGTGTAGATTTAGCTGAAAGAAAGTAGGCATCTGGGGGTATTTGAAAATACATACTTATCATACATTTTAGTAAATATTTAAAAAATGAGGGTAGGAATGCCTAGAATGTGAGCGAATTTTAATATTTATACAGATTTGATTAAAAATCGATATTAAGTGAGCAATTCATACATTTTTAGTAATAAATATTTAAAATGGGGATGTCATCAATCAATCCGATAAGTACCTTTTTCAGATATTTTTAAACATTTAATTAGTCCACCGTTTTGGTCCCCCATTTTGAATTTGTCTCAACATTTTTACCAGTTTATCCCTATATAATATTTGATTTTTGAGCAAAATTTGAACATAATTGATGTTGTAGTTTTCTGCATTGACACACAACATTTTATTACGCCGCAATTTTGGATTTGTAGTAAAACTTATCAGTTGATGGTCATGTCACACCTAATTTTTCCTCAAAATTTGGATAAAATGGATACCTAAGCAGTTTTTTAGTAATAATTTTTTAACATAGGCCGCCATTTTGTTCTGCCATATTGGATTTTTACCAAAATGATACTACGTCATCATCATATGACTTTTAATTTTTAACCAAAACTTGAAGAAAATAGGACAAGCAGTTCTTGAGTTTTGTCGCGGACAGACATACAGACTAACCCACGGAACTGCGAAAATTGTTTTACTTTCCCGTTGCGAGGAAAGTAAGAAAAAGCGAGCGCTGTAAAATAAAAATAGAATAGCCAATTATCATATTGTTATTCCATGTTAATAGCTAAATTTAAAAAATAAGATTTTTTTTAATTTTCAATATCCTAAATCTTAAATTCTAACCAGTTTAGAACATGTTTACGAACACATTGTGACTTTTAATTACCCAAAGAATCACCATTTAAACTCCTTTACCTCACAACACTTACATAAAAAATTGGGCCAACTCAAGTGAAAATTAAAAAAAGACCCGAAATCATCCGTAACTTTATTATTTCCCCAGATTTCGCCCTTTGGCTATCTTAATTCTCTGGTAGGAAAAACTATTGTAATCGTCAAAATATTCACCTCAGAATTTTTCTTGTATCATCATGCTTCTGAGGACACATGACCCCGACGCAATAAGCGCCCTATTGTACTGAACCGGATTGGTCAATACGTCACGTGACCCAAAATAAGTGATAAAGGTATCTTCCATTAGACATAACAAGTCCCATGGAAAAGGAAATCTAGCTGTTTACTTAATCATTAAAAGACAATTCCAAACTTAAACGGCCATTTTTTTACAAATTCACATTGCCGCACCATAGTTAGGTGAACTAGAGCTCCTAGTTTCGCAATGTCCAAGATAAAGTAAAAAAAATATATAAAAAATCAATGTTCTTCTAATGTCACTGCACCTTTAGAACGCTGCTTCATGTAATTAGATTTGAACCGTATTAACAATTACAAAATAATATATGAAAACACATGCAGTAGTGAAGCTAAGAAAAGCTTGGTATTTTTTTTCAGCAAATTAATTTCTTAAATTTTAAAGGTTATTGTAGGTCCACGACCCGCTATTGGTTTTTAAGCCACGCCGGTCACGTGACCCTGTAACAATCTTTTCTGTAGCCTGTTATACTTTTTTTACTATAATGATCTCTTGTCAATGAAAGTGGGATGGTCTAATACGTGGAGTTGTCGTTCGGGGTTGCCATATCTAACTAAAACTCTTGTTACTGGTATAATCTGATCTAAGGCTTTGGGTATTTTAATTTGTATTTTACTATTTTGCAATAAAAGCAGTTTCTTTATACTGCTTAAAAACTAATACTTGAAAAACATTACTTTTTTTTTGTATGAAAATTTTATTGCATCGTGTTTAAACATATTCACCGTAATATAAATTGGTATAAACATTGGAGTTCCTGGCTAGGCTTGGCATCGTCGTACGATCGATCTTATACTGTGAGGTAATCTTGGCAGTGGCTAAATATCTAAAAATTGAACTCTATTTTTATTCTTACTCTAAGATTCTAACCATGGAAAATATCCATAGAATAAAATTATACGGAGATGAAAGCTACCTAACACCAGCCCACATATGAATAGTCCAGATTATTGGCAATGCTTTTTAATGTTAAAACTAAAAAATAAATTACGTTTTTGGAATTTCATCAACTTCTATTTGAATTGTATTTACATTACAAAAAAACACAAATGTCTGGAAGTATCATCTGATACAATGATTCGAACAAATTGCACATCTAATATCTAAATCTGAATATCTAACACTTCGTTTATAATAAGTGTTTATATGTTTGTGGGCACCATTTCCAAGAGACAATTGACGTATTTAATAATAAAAATAACATAAAGTATTTTTCATATCTAATACCGTACGAACTTTCACATAACTTTGAACAATATAAAATATCTTATGTATGAAATGTTCACGAAAAATTGGTACTAACGCCTTTTTTGCCATTGCATTTTCATCAGCTTGGTCAATTTCTAGATCTGAATCACCCGATTCAATGTCATTCAAATTAAAATGATTTACATCTTGAAGCTCCAAACGTTAGTCAGTAATAAATGTTTACCACTTCCAATATTTCATCCGCTAAAATTTCGTCCACATTACCCATGTTTATAGAGTTAAAATGTTTTTAAAATAAACTTTCACTTCACTCAGATTCAAGCTTTTAAATTTCATAAGGTGACAATAATTCAAAGGAATGGTTTCAGAATTAAATAACAAAATGATAAAGCAATACTCTTTTCTGCACAATGGACACGTTAAAAAACTGTCCACGGTCAACTCGACTAAACAGTTAAGCCAAAATTTATGATCACAAAAATTAGGCCTGCATATTTCTTCATTTTTTAAATTTATATAGCAAATAGGACATTCATCGAAAATTTCTTCTGTCACCTTATTTAATTTTTTTATTTCTTTTTAATTTTACTTGCTTTAAAACTCTTCGAGAGTCCCCTTTTCTTTTAGATATTTGACAAGTTTCGGAATTGTTTATTACTTCATATTAACAACTTTAAATTGAAGCAGCAAAAGCGTATTTACCCCTTTTAAACTTTAACTTTAAGAGGGGAGTCTAAACTACTGCTGTGTTCTTCCTGTGGCGTTAATTAGCCAATATTCGGGTTCTTTTTTCACATACTTTTTAAAAATTAGGGGTAACATCTCAGACCAGCCGTTTTTCCTTTCGTCACAGATTAACAACCTTGAATTTTCATACATAAACTTGTTTTATCGAACCCCATTAGCTGGGCGGAGAACTCAGATGTACTCGAAATTTTTTTTTTCTGAGCAGGACCTTATTAAATATTTTGCGAGTAACGTTACGAAGTTTAATATATTTATATTGAAAATATTGTATAGATACTAGTTAATGCACCTACAGAGTGGTCCGAGTGTTCATAGATTTATGAAAGAATAAGCGCAAGGTCAAAATTTAATATTATTGTTAGTTCAGTTATGTCGCTGAACTTGGAAACATTGTGTTTTAGTTTTAGTATTATGTAAAGAGGGTTTTAGCGCATGATATATTCATTTCAATTCTACCATTGGCGTGAGTGTGAAAACGTACATATTATTTACAATTATACTCTCACATCAGAAAAGAGAATGGAATATTATGTTTTTCAGAGTTTTTGTGGTCAGGAAATTGAATTTTTCCATTCATTTATATTTTTTGTAATAAAAGGATGATTTTTTGTTACCGATGTGGAAATATATCGATTCCATTGTTGGTTTTTTTTGGTGCGAAGTTTCGGTTTCAAAATAAATTTAATGAGCAGTTATAAAACACAAAAATTAAAAAAAATTACATGACGTTAGATAGCTTTCGGTTTTTTTTTGTAAACTGAAAATGTTTTTTAACCTATTTGTTTTCAAGAAATTTTTTTAAAATTGGACGGATGCTTTTTGTTAAATATCAATAACATTAAGTGAATATTTTCATTAAAACTATGGTTTCTCGGTGTCAATGTCCTGTGTGTGTGAGAGTTAAGTTTATTTGGCACTGAATTAAACCAACTGGCCAGCATTCAATGTCTTGTCTATATAATGATATTTTTAACGCATCGTAAGTACATATCATTTTACTGATTAATAGAATAATTACAATAACTAAACCGGATAAAGGACAGAGAACTCTACCGACTTATTGAAAATGCAAGTAATATACAGGGTGTTACAGAAAGTGAGGGTGGTTAAAAATAGGAAAATTTTTATTTATAAGAATTAGATGCTAATTTGTTCGATCTAAAATTTGGCACACGAATATAGTAACAGCAAGCTCTACTGCATCATTGAGACCCCCACACAATGTACTGGGTATTACATCGTCAGACGGAATTGATAAAACATATTTTTTTGGCATCTAGGGGCACTAAAAAGTGAAGATATGTAAAACCTGAGAGGGTGATTTTTTTCACAATTACCAACATTTTATTTGGTCGCCATTTCGTATTAATACCACAATTTTACTAGTTCATCCCTATACCACAATTAGTTATGGCGGGCAATCTGAAATCAATCTATTAAGTAATTATTTCAGTCTGAATTTTATTAAGCCTCCATTTTGTTCCACCATCTTGGATTTATACCATAGTTGATTCCTACATAATGCTCGATTCTTGTGCAAAATTTAAGAAAGATTGGATAATTAGTTTTTGAATATTTTTTTAACATTGGATTTTTACCAAAATGTTACCAGGTCATCCCTATATGATCCTTCATTTTTGACCAAAATTTGTCAATCGGGCAAGTAGTTTTTTATATATGAGCGAGAGCAAACCCATTGACAGACAGAGACAGACGGAATTGAGAAAACATGCAAAGGCATCTAGGGACCCTGAAACGTAAAAACTTACCTTGTTATATCCTTGGGAAATCTAAAAAAGCTACGGGTTGATCTATAGCTTGTAATTTTGCAGTGTTTAGTTGCACACACCATATCACTAACTTTTAGAAATTTTCATGTTTTGATATTATTTTTTATAATAATATCTAATAGTCTTTAAAACAATACTTATAATACTATATATCTAAATACTTAAATCTAAGTTGCACTTTACTTCGGCGGCCGGCGCTTCGAAGGACAAAAATTGCTGCACACGACTACGTTTAAAACAATAATGTCAGTCTCCGACCGACTCAACGCTGCTCTCTAATCTTCTTTTAGAGTAATAAAGGTTTACTTGAGAATAAAGCTATTAATGACTAGAATGAAAAGAATATATTTTGGTAAATTTCTTATCTAAGGTATATTATCTGTGAGAACATTGATCATTTGACCCTATGAAGAAAACATTTCTGACTGTCAAAACATAAAATGAGCTATCATAATTGCTAATGTTAGAATACAAAAAAAAACATGACAGAATGAACTAGTCGTATACACATACATTTTTCTGATACAATTCATTGTTTGTGAGTGGGCTCTTAGAGAAACTTATCCACTATTTCAAGATTTTGGATAGTTCGGCGGTTCTTTCTTAATTAAATATAAATGTTTCTTACAAAAATAAAATATTTAAACTTATTACAGCACAGATACCTAACATCTAGAAAGTTAGCTTATAGTTCCAACCTTTTTGAAAGTTCGACCAGCTAATGCAATCGTCGAACAAAAAAAAAAGCTGTATAAATTCTGCGGAAATTTAGCCCTGTTTCACATCTAAATCTTTAAAGAAAATTTAAGGTCGATTTTGCAATTTTGGTGCTATTTTAGGGCGCGGCAATTTCTACTATGTAGATTTTTCGATTCTTATTTTGTTGTCGTTTTTAAATAATCAAATAGCAAATGCTTTGATTTAAAATAAACACTTTCCAAGTACAAAAACTAATAGATAAAAAATGTTTTGAAAAAGTTAAGCTAGCGACTAAATTAAATTGGGTCTTTAGAATCTCAACATATGCCTTCGAGGTTTGGTCAAAAATAAAGTTGGTTTGACAAGCTCTAAAACTAGACGTTAGAAGGCGCCACTAGCAAGGTTTAGCAAGAGGTATAAACTCTAGAGGTGCTTACATTATCTGACACTCGAGGCGGCTACATAAACAAATTTTGTGTGACGTATTTTTTTTTAAGTCGCCAAGTCTGACGTAACAGAATCCAGCTGCCAAGGGGTGAGTAGTACCTAGATTTACTAAGAATTGGGCGTACCTCGTTTATCTATCTTGAGGCTTAGTACAGTTACAATATTTTTTCGATTTGAATGATGGTCAACCAAATGCAATCCTTAATTTTTGGTAATTTTTCTACATTGGAGACAACATTCATTAAGATTTTATTGAAACAAAGTTAAAATAACACAATCTATTCTAAAAACTGTACTCATTTTGTACAAATTATAAAACGTGGTTCTTATGCCTTGGCAAATTAAACGTAAACAGTACTATGCAACCACTCAAATTTAAAGTATAAATCCTATATAAACATAGCACACAAAAATACTAACACTATCGCATACAAAATAAGATTCATGAATATGCGCTCTATGCGTTTGTACATAATTATACCACCTACTTTCAATATTTACAACTATATAAAACAAATAAATATATAAAGATTAAATTCAAAGAATATACAAATATACACAATATAGCTTATACGTACATTCTAATACAAAGATACAACATTAAGGCTCTGGAGCGCTACTACTTTTAAATATTTTTTAAAGATTAGTAACGCTAAGAACAACATATTGTTTAATTCAGACTGTAAATGTAACAAAAAAATATTTGAAATAATCTAAATATCTTTTCTTCCTTCAATCTATATTCTCTAAAGTGTTGTATTAATATTCGCCATTTTAAAGCGATTATTCTTAAATATATAGGATTAATATGTCATAGACTGAAGATGAACAGTGCGATTTTATGAATGAGAGGAAAGCCAAAATAATTCATTTAAAATAATCAATTAGGAGGCTTAACGAAAGTTGTCCATATCCAAGAACTAAATATAGTTAATCGTGTTTAACAAACTAGTACTGTGTCTTCGACGTCCTATAATATAATATTATAACACCATCAGATATATCATTTTGATGTTAAACTAATGATAACCGGAAACGTTAGATAAGCCATATGCAAGAACCTTTTTTTCGGACATGAACGAGAAGTTGCCAAATTTCACCTTTAGGTTTAGGTTCTAGATCCCACGAATTACCCAACGAAATCACACTTAAGAACACCCTTAGCAGATTTGCTCTTCAAAGCATTTGCGATCTCGCTCTCTTTTACTATTAACGACCGCAGATACCGAACCAGAAAAGAAATCTTTCTTATCTATTTTTATTTATTTACATGTTTTCATTTACAATTTTTTATTTAGTTTATTCCCCTCGTAAATCAACAACTCGGCTTTATATTCATATTGCATCTAAAACGCTTTCGTTTAACAAATTAAATCCCATGCACTAGTTTCTCTATTCCTTTCAGAACACATTCGTCTCGTAAATGTCTCACACAACCTACCTAATCCTTTTCCACGCTCTTGTATTCTATTACCTTATATACCAATGACTCAAAATAAGTACTATTTCGTTTTGCCGCCCCTCGTTGCTAGATGCGTTACTTTAAAGTTAGATCTAGTCTATCGACTCCCTTCTTTTCAACTTTTGTTTTGTATTTTTACATTTAACATTCCTTACCTTTCTCCCGTTTCTAATGCATTCGCTTCGCAGTGTACGATTTTAATCACTTTCCTTTCCTATCAACACTATTTTTACTCTTTTGCCTGAGGTCTTCAACGTTCCCAATAAGGTGTGTAGATCCATGTGTAGACTATTTCTAGAATCAGTTCATAATTGGCACTGTTCTCCTCTTCCTTCAAATGTTCCCAACGTCTAATTCCCACGTGATTTCGTGATCTCCTGCTCCTTTCTCCATTCCTTTTCATAAATAGCCTTTATTTATGAAAAGGAATGCAGAAAGGAGCAGGAGACCACGAAATCACGCTCGTGCTCAATCGTTCCCCATTCAGTCAGTTACTCCTATCTCCCTCCTTCGCACTCTTTTTTCTCCATCTTGTCTATTATCGCACACCATTCACCCTCCCATATCTCTATTCAGCAATTTTAACACCTCAGTCGCCGCCGTATATGTTTTTCTGTTCTACTCTTTAGTAATCATTGGTTTAAATATCCGAACTTCTCTTCTGTTTCGTCATTTTCGCACCTACTATGACCACACTTAGAATTCCTATGTATCATGAGGGCGAATTTTCATTTGATTTCTGATCTTATGTTTGTGGTCTTGCTTACTTCCTGTCAACCACTGTCATGACTGTTTGAATCCCGACTGGAATTTCTGCTGCCTTGCTCGTATATCCTTTCCCCTTCTCTGTGTTGCTTGTTCATGTCTATATAAGTTTTTTCTTTTCCTTCTTTCAATCACAACCGCGATGTTTCCCATCGTTTTCTCCCTTTTACCATTCACACCCTATTCTCTTATATTTTTCAATCCTATTTCATAAATTTCTCTCCGTAACAACCCTATATCTCTGTTGAGGTAATATAGCTTTTCACATACAGTTGTTCACTCCTTCCACATGTTTCCCTTTTCTATAATGCTGTTCGGTTCGGTTCACATATTTTCTATCCTGCCCTCTATTTATCGCCCTATTATTCACTTGTCTCGGACAGATGTGAAACTATAATACGCTCTTCCATATTTGTTCTTCACTGACATAAGTCTTGAAAATCGTCCGTAAGTTTTCCCCACTAAATATTTTTTTGGAATAGAAAACAATAAGGAGATCATAAAGAACACAGCATGCGAAAGAAGCAGTGGCGTTTTTATAACGTAAGAGACAACATCTGAATGTCTTGACAAAAATGATAAAGTTAATTGCTTAATTTATTCTAGACCAAAAACCTGGAGTAGCAACTACATGTCCTTTTTGGCATTAAATACTACTTATTCATTTGTTTTAATGGTGCGCCGCCGTTTTTTTTTTAGGAAAGAATACATCACTTATTATTTAAAAGGCAACATCCGATTCCTTACAAAACGCTGTACATAATTAGGTGGCTCTTAAATAAACTTACAATTATATGCTTAAGGTAGAAAAGGCAACTTACGAATATGAAATAAATAACCGAAAAAGAAAGAAATTGTGATAACGATCTAACACTTGTAAAATTTGAATTAATTTTGTTTGGAGGTCCAAAAAGTCTATCTGTAATATATTGTCCATTAAATAAATTTAAAGCATTTTTGCTTATCATGCGGTATTCTCGTTTTAAATAATATAGAATCTGCTCTGTATTGGGTATTCAATAACGGTGTATATCCAAATACCTGAAACAAAAATTATATATTACTGAAACTTGACTAACATTTATAAAAACTAAAAACCACATATAAATGCATAACCCTTAATTTTTATTGAATTAGTTTTTGAATAAAATGTTTTTATATAAGAGTTGTAATAGGTAAGCTGATTTTTTTTTGTGTAGAAACTGTTTCTATTCAAAAAGAAACAAAAATGCTACTCAAAGTAGATCGAAAAAGCTAGAAAATGGCTTGATTTTTAGGCATGTGTATGAATTAGTTTCCGTAATGAATCCAATAATAAAATAAATTCAAAAATTGACTGAAAAATGCAATTTTATTTTCTTTATTTCCCATAAAAATGACCCCCGCTTCCAATTCTGTGGTGATTGAGAAATTATTTATCAAATCTCTCCACTTGGTTAACAAGGATCCGATTTTAATTAGATACAAAAAATTTGTACAATTCCAGCCTTCTCATATCTAGATATATACGAACATTTTGACGTAATGCTAAGGAATATATATCCAAACTAGCTCTCATTTTGAAAAGTAGTGCCAGCTGATTAAAATTAAATCCATACTTGATAAATATCTTTAAATGTAAGAATTTTGAGTGATATCTGGAAAATATTCTTTTGTTTGGTACTAGTTTGCTGTGTCTTTAGTGTATTGTAATCCATTTTGTACGTCAAAACCTAAACAAATATGTTCAACACATATATAACATACAATTATTTTAAGAAATGCTTAAACAAGTATTTAGTTCATAAATGCTCAAAAAATGTTCGTCACTAAACAGTTAAAATGCAATAAATACCTAACAAATAATGTCCAGTAAATATTCACCAAATGTTCAAGAAATGTCAATAAATCACATAAATGTCCACATAAATAAATATGCAGTTTATACAATAATAAAACACAACAATTTCTTTATTAAACAAGTACAGTTTTTATATTCCCCGTAGGCTGTCGACTTCAAAAAGTTTTTACACAACTCACTGCTACGTAGCTAAATCAAATGCGTTTTACAGGTTTTATCTTCCTTTTATATCTTTTCCAGCGGGCTCGTGCAAAAGCTGAAATACTAACCGATCTACTTGCTAGCAGATCACGTGATCTGACCGTAGTGTTAGACCAAGTTTTCAAAGGAAAACTGAAGCTACCAGAAGGGGCTCTAAAATACTAATTTTACTGCATACAAATTGTTTCTAATTTCGAAGGACCACCATTTAAATTATTGCCATTGGAGCAAAAGAAAAAATACCTGTCGTCCATAGATTCCTTAATAGCTTTGTTACACTATTACTTTTAGTGTTTG
This sequence comes from Kuschelorhynchus macadamiae, assembly GCA_030620095.1. NCBI lineage: Eukaryota > Metazoa > Arthropoda > Insecta > Coleoptera > Curculionidae > Kuschelorhynchus > Kuschelorhynchus macadamiae. The sequence goes on from JAUTXW010005441.1 coordinate 869,198, forward strand.
TTGTATCGAATAAAAAGCAGGAATAACTCACTTGATTGTATGAAGGTAACAAAAACTTAGATTGCTTTTAATATATTCGAAAAGCATTGAATAAATAGTTTCAGAGCGTTCCTTTTAGAAAATGTAAGTTTATTCTGTTCATTTAATAATTTTAGTTCAGAAACTCGCATTTTTCTTTTCGTATTTAGCATAACAATAAGTTACCAGTAACTTTGTAATTCGCAGCACTCGTAGCAATTATTGTGCATAATTCCAACAGGGCTCCAACAACCAGGGAGTTTAGAGGTGAAAATTGGTCTTGTAAATTATCGTAACGCAACTTTATATATTGGGAATAGTAGATACCAATATCAAATGGGATTGACGCTCACTTGAATTGACAATGGGTCATATGAATAAAAATGAGCATGCAGTTTATACTTAATAATTTGGAGCAAATACTCCAAGCGATATGAATAAAAACCAGAAGCAGATACTCCGCCTGAGTTATGTACTATTTGTTGTGAGTAAATTCTCACTTTTGGTATGAACAAAAGATTGTTCATGCTCTTCGGGGTAAGAATCTACTTCATAATTTTGGAGTTTGATAGGCAGCAAACTTCAGTTTGACCGCAGCAAAGCTATGGCTGAGTTCTTTGTTAATGTGCGTTCCAAAAAATATTAAAAACACAGAAGAAGTACATGTGGTCGTGACTTTAAAGCGTTGTATAGATTTACCACAGAAAAAGTAGAGTGGATATCAAATCACTTTTTGGGTCCAGAATCTGGAGAACGAAGAGGTGGTGCTCTATGTAATGTTGACAATAAAAATATTTTTAAGATACGTTGGTGACCCGGGATTTCAGACATGAATAGGAGAAGATATTGGTGTTAACCAAACTTCGGTGTCAAAAGTTCTGCCGGATGTTGCTGACAAGTTGTAGAAAAGTGTAGGTTATGGATAAAATTTCCTTGCAATCCTGCGGATATCATACAAGCCAAAGAAAGGTGACAAACAAAATACACTTTTTCATGTGCATTGGGTATGATCGATTGCACTCACACAAAAATAAAAAAGCCACCTATACATAGTGATGAATATATTAATCGCAAGGGATATCACCGCGTTAAAGTTCAAGCCACGTGCAATTCAGTTGAGTGGTTTAGAAGCGTAGACGCATCATGGCCGGGATCTGTCCACGATTCCCGAGTTTGGAGTAACTTGGAAATTTGCAACATTGCAAGAAATAACTTTCAGACGTCAAACGCATTACTTTTAGGAGATGAAGGATACGGCGTGGCACAGGCTGATGGTGTTTTTTAGAAACCACAATACACCACAAGAACACGCTTATAATAATTTATTTACAGGAGCGTGCGAGGGGTAAACCACCTTCAGAAACTGTACACAAGAATCCCATTTAGCAGGGAATCCCATAATTTCTTATTATTTGTTTTACTTTTTTATTCAAAACAAAATTAGATAAATGTTAGTCTGTGGCTAATTTTTACATAAGTAGTGATTTTTTACTTAAGAAAAAAATTCCAAATTCATGAAATAAACTCATATTTTCGGTATAAAATTGCGATAATCTGTGAAGTGTGTAAATTACAACTATTCAAAACCTTTTATATAGTACATATGTATTTAAAATGCATTTATTTAGACTATTTTAAATTATAATAAAAATTAAAAAAGCTTTATAAAGTTAACAATTTTGTAATATATTTTAAATCAACTTGATTTACGCATAGTACTAATATTTCTGGATATTGAAAAGGAAGAGGCAAAAAAACAAATATGATCTAAATAAATGTATATTAATTAAAAATGGCAATAGTTAACATATTTTGAAAAACGTTGAACAATTTCAACTAAAGCTTTGTTCAGTTTTGTTTACATTTTGTATAGCGTGCTTCTATTGTAAGCTTATCATGCCTAGAAAGTTTAATAGGTTGGCTTCCTACCATTTTAATAGAATCATATAAAATATAAATAACAATATCGCGATCTTCCTCCCTTGGCTAAAAGTATTCTCCTAATTTTTTATTTTCGCGAAGAAATTTTATTCTATAGTTGTGTTCATCTATTTGCTTAATAACTTTACCAATAAACAATTGCTGGTCGTAAAAAACACCATAAAACATTTCGGGAAAAACATGAATTGCTTCGGCCTCGTTGTCATCTGAAAAGTCTTCTAGATCTGTAGAATCATCATATGATATATCTTCTTCAGTTACATCCTCTTCTGATGACTCCTGTGACACTTTTGAATGCTTAACAAGTTGACGGGCTACACTAGAATCCTCGTGGGCAGCTATAAATTTATTTAGTTCCAGTAAACAGGTTTCTTGGAGGTAAAGTGATGACTCATCAGCTAGTAATATGTCGCAATTTATAGTACCTTTGTAATATCCAATATTATAATAGATATTATTTTGAATCTGTATCGTTTTTAAAAGTCCGTTTTGGTGTAAAAGGTACCATGAGCAAACACATCCTATATTGCATGCTTTTTTAGATGTTGAAGTGAGAGCATTATCTAATAAATATTGTTTTTTCATGGATTTTTTGCCAAATTTGTTTATATTAATGAATGACAAAATTCGACAAACCACGTGATTTTTTAAACCACTATTGTAAGTGTCAATGGGAAAGTCGACATTTGATTCAAATATACACCAGTCCCCTACTCTAATGTACTCTTTTCTTTCTGCGATGTTCAAATGTTCATCTTTCTTCTTATCTAATATATTATTTCTTTTTTTTGTTTACTTACAATAAATGGTCTGATTCTATCTGAGCTAACTCTTTTATGCGGATCTTCAAAAAGCCAACAAAGTGATGATTAAAACCTTTTTTGCTCCTATCATAAGTTCAACAAACCGACTATTTTTTAAAACTAAAGAACTTTCGTTGCTAAAGTCTTTAAGCTTTAAATCGTCTTTGATTGAAGTAATTTGGCTTAAGTCTAGTATATCTTCAAAATTTAATGTTTCGACCGATGTAGCACATAATTTTGAATCAAGTAAAATGTATCTATTGAGTGTTGACTTATTACAGTAGTATCTGTTTTCTTTACATTTATCTCATCATGATCTAAATCTTCATTTACAGAAGTTGTTTGTTTAGCCGTTCCTTCAGTCCCTTTTATGCTTGCAAGGTCCACCTTACTAAAAACTTCATTAGTATAGTTTATTCCAAGTTTATTTATTTCTTCAGTAACATGTTGCAAAGCAAGTTTAATTAAACTCTCAATATATTCGTTATTAAATTTATTAATATTTGGGTACTGAATATGTTGTTTTAATTTCTGCTGCTCTCTTGGAAATAAAAATGTATCGATTAGGTCATGTAATTAATACATCATTTATTGTAGAAATTCGGTTGAAGCGTTCAAGTCCAAATGTCCTTCATATTAAAGTTCACTACAGTTGAAAATGTCGACGTTAATGACCTTGTGGCATGGAAAATCTTCTTGCACATTTGGGTACTAAATACCCACAGTATAAACATTTCGTCAGTTATAGTTGGTGTTTACGGGCGAGCTAATATTGATTTTGTTCAATAAAAACTACCCGCAACCAGAGATAGCTTCTTGTCTTTTACAGAGAGCTATAACGCTCCGATAGGACGTTTTCTATAGGGGGTTCGGATTGTTGCTTTTAGCTAGATTAGCTTCTAATTTAAGCCTGTAAAGTTTTGTTATACTTGCGAGTCTTGAAATGAAAGATAATTGAGTAAAATGTAAATTACAAATATATTGATACAAAATGTAAAAATATGTGCTATAAAATAGACAAAATACAGAAAATCATAACTACCTAAAGTCAAAATTTACCACGAAATACAAAAATATGGGTATATATATATATATATATATATATATATATATATATATATATATATATATATATATCAAACACGATGCAAAACCAACACTCACAAGGCAAAATACGATTCACAAATTAAGCACGCAGGAAATAAAATATAAATGTATGCTCAACTTTGCAAATCCAAAACAATTTACATCAAATTCAATATATACAGGCGTCAAATTCAAATTCAAATCAAATACTTAACCTATCTGAGTGCCCCAGTGTACTTAAATCTATGTTAGAGAATTTTATAGTTTAAAAAGGAGCGTAATAAATTTGCGTGACGTTAAAATTTAATTAACTAAATTAGAGTTTTAAGTATTAATTAAATTCACTTTCCTTAGCACGACACTGGTCAAAAGTCAATTTCAGATTTAAGGAAATTGGATAGGTGAAAATTCACTTAAGATATAGCAGTCACTGTCGGGAATAAGCGTGGCTGAATTTTAATAATGAATAGTACTTATAACTGTTCCTCAACTACACTAACATACTTCAAAATACCATAAATTAATAGCGTCATAACCATGGCTCTGCAACCCACAAAACTTCTCATCACTCCCTCGTACTTCTAATAATGCAGCTAGCAAACAAAGCTACAGCTAATTCTTCAGAATAGTAACTCTCAGTCAACTTCTAATAAAAACAACGTAGTGAAATTAAAGCAAATTATTGCAAATTTGCTCCAGTGGCTTGTCTAATTAAACTACAAGATTAAAAACTGTGTTTAAGTAACTGTAGAATCGTGGAATAACAATAACTCCAAACTACATAACTCGTCACGATTCTTAATTACTGAAAGTAAAAAAGGCAAATCAATTATTTAACCCAGAGTCGATATACACTTACTTAATATATATCGCACGACTGAACAACGGCCACGCACATCAAACGTTGACCGGCTAAGTGCAGCTGCGTAAAAAGTGGGAGTCCGAACGGCGCGTGCGTGTAGTTCTGCCGAAAGTTTAAGTCGAACTGACGAGTTGAAAGGAGACAAAGCGGCTTCTTAGAGTGATGGCATGCCGCGGGGAGATCGGGGTGCACAACAGCGTAATTGTGAGATGGAAAATGCATGCTTCTGTAAGCAAGAGAATGATGCAAACATCGGTGATACAAAACGTTAGACAGAATTGATGAAGAACTCTTTACAGTGTTGCTCTATAGTCTGGTAGTAAAAGGAAAAAAGGGGCAAAATTTAATTGTTTTAGGATTAAATATTCAAATCGTTTTAAATGTCGAAATAGTCCGGTCAGGTGGAAAAAAGTGGAGATTTCGTAAGAAATATTTCGGTGTTGGGAAGTTGATTTCTCAACAGTTGGTGTTTCTCGAACCATTCGAATGAGTTTAATAAGATTATGAGCGTTTATATCTCGATTGCTGAGTAACAATTTAATATTATAAAATTGTTAATAATATTAATTTTTTTCTGATTTAACAACCATTGCTTCCAAATTCTTAAAAAAAATACAGAATACCATATGCGGTAAATCCGTTGTTTCAATGTTTATCCGTGAAATATGATAGAGAATAATTCATGACTTTTAAATAAGCTCTAGCCCCATCGCTGTCTGGAATTTTATTAAGTAAATCAATTACCTGGTTGCAACACATTTTCTTTATCAAAATGATCAAATGGGTTATCGATAGTTCTCTAGCGGATGAACAATTGAAGGTTTCAGTAGCCTGGTACGCATTAATGCATAAAACAACATACATACATTGTGTACTAATTTACGCGCGGATCGGGCCGCAGATCGCGGATTATAATAAAGTCCTACGTACTTTTATATGTATAAGCACAGAAAACTAGCTAAGGCAAGCTTTCAGCTAGCTTTTCTGTGGCATAAGTAACACAGTGGCAGGTACGGAAATGCATTTCAAGGCGAATTTTAGTAATGCCAATAAAAATTAAATTCAGATATAGGTATATATAATTTCTTTAATACTACGGGGGGAGAGGTAACTTCATTGCCATCAAATAGGTGAAATTACAGTCAATAAATATTTTTCTAAGATGGTCTAACTTAATATGAAGCGAAAAATTCGTTTCGTTATTTGTAAAGCGTGTTGCTTTTACTTTTATGTCGTCCCTCCCTTTACTGCGCTCGCTTTATTGACATTATACCTAATACAAAAGCGTCCTAACAACAAACGAAGCGCCGTTTGGCGGGCCGCCGAGAATTTTGTGAAAAAAATATGTTACTAGCAATTGTTTATTTTAAACACGCTCTCCCCCAAAGTAATTTTTTTCTTGGCGGCGCCCATGCTCAGCACAGAGATAAAAAAAATACTTTGGAACTGTAGAAAGTACACTTACCCTCGGTCAGCTAACTCTGGGATTTATAAAAACACTACCAAACACATCCACACCTTCAAATTATTATTAAGCACATTAGGCATAAAATCACAATGAAAATATGACAGTTGATAAATACGAGCTGTCGCACTTTGACAAACTACCCGACTAAACGTAAATATACGTGTAATTATCCAAACTGAAAACATAATAATCATAAAACAATCAATTTTGATTGGCCGAGATATCAGTATAAATCGAAATATATTTCGAAAGTTGGTGCAATTAGATCGTATTCTGCAAAAATAGCTGAACTGAACTTATTTATCTTGCTGTTGAACGATATTCTAAGATAAAATTCTCCTTTGTTTGTTTTAATTATCTTACGAAATCCCACGGAATTCCATGGAATCCCACCGAGTTTCACGGAATCCCACGGAATATTGCGATATCTTGTGGAATCCCATGGAATCCCACATGCTTGTACACAAGAATCCCAGGGTGGTTTACCCCTCAAAAGCGTGTAATAATTGAAAGATGTTTTGGTCAACTAAAACAACGATTTCAGATGCTTCAATACAAAGTTCGGGTATTCATAGAAAAAGTTCCAAAACTTATTATATGCTGTTTTATATTACACAATGTAGCAAAATATTTAAAAGATGAGCTCGACTTCATAGAGTCCCCGTTACAAGTTATTCCAGTTCCGTATCTGGTACAAGAGGAGGATGACAATAATATTAGAGAGAGCGGGAAACGTAGGCGAGCTGCTTTGGCAGAAATCATTTCTGCTCTACCTTAAGGTAATAGTAATTTCTGCAATCAGTTGGAAAAATACTATTTTTCGTAACGAGTAGAATGGTATTTCACAACGTGTGTCACACAATATTTTTTCTAATCTAGATGTGATCCTATTTAATTTAAATTAAAAATATAAAAGCGTCTCTCCTCTAATATTATTTGTAAGCCTTGAAGTCAGCTGGCAGATATTTATTTGTTACTTGGTTATTGTTTCGTGATTTTAATTTTCGAAAAAGTGAAAATTAATAATAACTATTATTATAGATACAAATTATTTAAATTTAACAAAGCAAAAAGATAATAATTATTAGTTTCCTATATCTAATTCATAGAGAGCCGCGACTTACTAACCGGAAGATATTGACAAAGCGGCACAATCTGCTTTTTACCTTATATAAATTTGATAATATATTAAAATTGAATAATTTAATGTTTACAATGTATATAAGGCATATAATAACAATAAAGTAGTTCAAGTACTTTAGTATTAAATTTATCACAAATTTTACTCCTGTATTTTTTGTAACACCACTTTTTATAAATATATTTTACTTTTCGAAACTGGTGACGTAAAGTAAAACATTTGATAATGTCAAATCAGTTTGGAAGTGTCACTTTCAATGTCAAAATTAGAAAAAAATAACATATTTATCATTTTTATTAATACAAACTGTTTTTTCTGTCACACATTACAATATACTCAAAAAAGTACTAAATTATTATAATTTGAAAAATGATTGTCCTCCTTCATTGTGAATAATGTCACTATTATTGTTCGAAGTCATTGATCATTATCATTTGGATTTAGCTCTCTCTTAAGTTTTTCCTCCTTCATTTCCAAAACCCTCAATTGTTTCAACAAAACCAGCCTTTGCAATTCATTATTTGAAAGTGTTTGTTTCGTATTTTTCGAGAGGACTAATTTTATTATGTTTCTTTTTTTTAGGTATATGTATTTCATTGGCAGTATCATTTGCTGTACACGTTTCAGAAGCAGAAGTCAATTGCCTAGGGATTGTATCTTCATGACTGGTTTTTGTATCTGATTCTTGTGTTCCAACAGACAATGCTGCTAAAGTTTAAAATAAAATATCAATAAGGCGCAAGCAATAAGATTAAATTTAGCAGAAAAATATTTTTTATTTTATGATAAATAGGTGGAATAGGTAATTTTGACCAATATATTGTGACTAGTACTCGTAAAGAGATTTATGTAGAGATAATTTTTACAAAGATATCCAAATAAAAGTGACACACACTATAACTTTTGTATTATTGAAAAAATGTTAAATGCAAAACTTTTTACCGCCTTAAATTGGTACACAAATTACTATTTGTACGAAGCAACTGCCACACCAGTCACGAGTCACAGGCAGGCGTAAAGAAATGTAACTTCACACGCCTTTGACAAAAACATCTAAATTATTTAAAAATGTATATTACTATGCTTAACTAGATATTTTTCCTTTTTACCTTCTAAACTTAAAGAAATATCCCACCTCTTTCCTACAATCATCTTGTGATGTAAACGATTAAAACGAAATAAAGTACAAATTTTGTATTATTATTATTTATAGACATTTTACCTGGAACTTTTGTAAGAACTGGATTTGTGTCGCCTTCCATGATTTTTAACAAAATCTTTTCCCAATCCTGCGGGACGTTCTTTTTATTTCCAGTTCTATTAATATCAGTCTTTTTTTGAGTCTGGATTTTATATTGTTAATTTTGACTTGACTTATTTGTGAACCGCAACTGACCTCCCACTGTTTTTTCATCACTTCGAGTGCTTTAGATTTTGATAGCCGGACAGATGGTGTTTGTGACTTGGACAAAAGTACGGGAAAATCACGTAACATATTTAAAAATCGTATTTGGGATTCACATGTTTTAATACTTTCATCTTCACTACTTTACTCATTGCACCAAGAAATACACCGTAGTTGCTACAATTATAATTTTAAAGTGCGAATTAGGCATTATCGGAACGTTATTGTTGTTCGTAACAAGCTCAAACAAATTAAAAAATAAAATGACGAGTATCTACTCTTATGTACTAGGAGTAGGTACTCCTAATATCGAAACATTTTTATTCATATAAACTGGAGCATAAACTGCTAATTGATGCTCATGCTCTTAACCCATAATAGCCCAAATTTTTTTTTTTTAATAAGGACTGTTTTTTTCCTAAATATATGACTCTAGGCGTATATTAATACGTTATTTTGAATAAATTTACAGAAATTTCATTTAGGTTTTGTAAAATTCGGTGTTACCATATGGTAACGCTAGGCTTTAAATTAGGTAACACAGGTATATTTAGTTATAAACATTATTATTGAAAACCCTTTCAAAGCGCACAAATGGATAAAAAATGAACATGTTTTTCTTTGAATTACAACAAAAGCAGTAAAATAAGACAAATGAAGCACCTAAACACCATCATGGAGTGTGATATATCAAGTTACAATCAACGCAAAGACCAACGTCACACTTGTTACACATCGAACGCCCGCTAGAGGAACAGCCTTCTCCTGCACAACGTCGTCTTTTGTTATTCGGAATTCGGATTAGGAGGTGTCCTTTTCCATCATACCTGACATCATCGCATACTCTGTTCAACGTTATACTCGTTTTTGATATTGCTGGACGACCCGGACCTTTAGGAAGTGTACCATAGCGTAGAAGGTATGACATTACAATATCGCGCCTGAATTCTAGTTGACATAAATTGCCTCCGGATTTTTTATGAATTATCCAGGCATTTTCAATTGAAACGCCAATTAGCCAGCTAAATATACACCACCACCACTTCTTGCTCCTCATCGAAATCCTATAACGTGAAATATTCTGATCCATGAGGTCTGTACCGCCCATCCCATTGTTATATTTACGAATAAGGTTTGGCCTATTGACTTGTGTATATTTTTTTTCTACACGCGAGTATCTCTTTACTTGACCAATCGGAGCTACTCCATAGGAGGTAGACGCCATGGTAACAACATTATTATCTAGCCAATTTACAAAAATAATGCCGCTATTTTTGTCAATTATTGAAGCAAAATCTCCTTTGTTAGCATTTTTTGAAAAAGCCTTTTTATCGGATAATGGGATATTTCTCGGAAGCCTGTTGGCCCTCATTGTGCCGGTTCCCCCATATCCTTGTTCTTTCAGATGAACTAGAAGATTTGTGCTTGTGAATAAATTGTCCACATAAAATTGATACGGCATGTTTTTCTTATTTTCTGGAAATTCCCTAAGCATCCGCAGAAGTGGCGAGGTAGCCTTACCAAAAGTAATGTCATCCTCTTCGTTTGAATTTGGTCCTTTGCCTTGATATAGTCGAAGTTAACAAGATATCCGGAGGGCGTATTTAGGGACCACATTTTGAACCCAAATCTTATGGGCTTCCCTCGGATAAATTGTTTACATCCATGATGCCCGTAGTAACGTATCATGGATTCGTCGTAATCTAAGTTCTGTTCCGGAATAAAGTGAAACAAGAAACTTTGTTGTAATTTGTCCATGAGGGGACGTAGCTTCCACATTTTGTCAACGTTACTGGGGTTGGCATTGTCAGCAAAATGCAAACATTGCATAATTTGGAAAAATCGGTTTCTTCTCATAGCATCCGCAACCATATTGTTATGCATATCGTTTTTCGAATTCCAATAAAATCTTCTTCCGGGTAATTTATTGTAACCGCTCAATATGAGGATGGCCAATGTACATTTCAACTCTTCCTCGGTGAGTTTGGGATCAGGCCAGTTTCGAAAAGCTGCATATTTAGTTGACTCGTTGATAATGAAAGAGCATAAATCATCATCAAAAAAAAGTTCGAATAATTCCGCTGGATTCTTGTTTACATATTTAGAGTAATCTGGAATCGGAAAATCTCGACAGCAATTATCCTCAATATCTCCTTCAATCCATGAAAATGATCTATTTTTCTTTTGTTCCTTTTTTCCAGTTTTCCCCTTTCTCTTTTCTGTTTGTGGTGTTTCGGCAGTATTGTGAGCTTCAGTCATATCTTCATCATATTCACCAGGTTGAATCAGGCGATCAATCCTCTCATTGTTAGCTAAAACGAGTTCCGCTTGTGCCGCTAGTTGACGAGGCGGTAGATGATTCAGGTCACCTTCGTCATCTTCATCACCTGACTCCTCATCGGTAAGTACGTTACAATCGGGTGGTTCGACGTAGATAGATTCGGCATTGAGATCCTCTTCATAAGCTATTTTTAGGGCATCCTCCAACGTAAAACCACGCCTGTAATAAACAAAAACAACATTAACGGTGTAAAAAACTAAAATACTACCATACTAATACTACCTACTGAAAAACTACCATCAAGTACATGTTTTCAAAGCAAAAGTAAATGTTTATGTGATATTTCGTAAAACACGATATAAATAGGTAGTGTAATGTCCTAGCGTTACCATATGGTAACACTTAAAAAAAACCTAACCTAACTCTCACATCTAAATGATAATTGTTATTCAATCGTTATAGTTATGTATGTTCATATGTTAGCAATACAACATGACAAGTACAGTAACACAAAATAAAAATAAATATATGTTTTAGTACTTACACGAAATTTGGTTCCATGTTTTCTCACACTTTACAAACGATCACTTTTCAAACCGGCCTAATTCTGAGTAACACTTGCGGTGATGAACAGCGAATGTGAGGGAGTTGTTTTAGACATTTTACATTCGAAAACTGGCGCCATCTATCACCTTTAACGCCAAATACGAAATATAGCCTACTTTACACGCGAGCGTGTAAGCGTTACCATATGGTAACTCTAGGCTAATATGGGTTAAGTACATACTCTGAGTTTAAACTCAGGTATTATTTATACCACCCAATGTTTCCTTCTCCGGGGTGGAAGGATCAAACTAAGTAAACTTTACTTTTTTACCAGAAGTTTCTTGGGTATTGGTAGAAGTTCTACAACAATATATATATATATATATATATATATATATATATATATATATATATATATATATATATATATATATATATATATATATATATATATATATTGTAGGGTTATTTTCTTGGGAATATGGTTCAGATAGACAAATTACGAGTTCATTACAAGGACTTTATATTGTCTGCAGGACGTTTCGGTCGTGGGTACGGCCTTTTTCAACTGCGTTAGGCTAAAATTACATACAAGCCAATATAAAAAAAACTAGAAACAAAGAGTCATAACTTACCATAGACAAATATTCAAACATTACAAAATGACACATAACATAGAAAAAAAAAATAGACAAGATCGTCACTACATTTGAACATGTACAGGTTAAACAAACTAATTTACATATACAAAACAGTAAACGTATGCGTGTACGGGTGACAAAGAGTACTGAAACGAATGTTCCTTCTTTCCACGGCCAATATTTATCTTAAGAATTTGTTTTTTTTGGGTTGGTCATTTATTGCTAGGCACAATTTGACTATATATGTTACATTAGAATATTGTGATATATTTTATTTAAATGAGCTATTTCGGATTTATTATTTATGGCGTTTGGAGTTTTCTTTATGTAAATCATCTCAAAAAATTCACGTTTCCTATTGTGCTGTTCTGTTTTTAAAATTTGGGTATTGTTGAAATCGAAAGTATGATTTGTCTCATTTTCGTGTTTTTTTAGGGCGGTGGTATTTTTATGATCATATTTGTGCCCATTTAGTCTATTATGTAGGTACTGGCTTGTTTGTCCTACGTATACAGAAGGACATTCTTTGCAGGGTACTTGATAGACTACGTGTGTTTTTTTGTTTTTTGGAATTTCACTTTTTAATTTACTGAAACAATTATTAACCAAATTGATGGCCTTATGGCTAACCTTTATGTCATGTTTTCTAAAAAGTTTTTGAAAGTTTTCAGAGAGGTTGGGAATGTTCGGAAGAGTTAAAAAGTTATTGGTTTTATTCTTTTTGTCATTTTATTTAGGAGCATTTTGTAAAATGTTTTCATTTGATTTTTTAAAATTTTCCATTCTATTTCTAAAAATCGGGTTAATCATTTTAAGGGGATAGGAGTTAAGTTGGAGTACTTGCTTAACTTTTTTTATAGAAGATTCCCGGTATTCGGGGCTACTCAATTTAATGGCTCGATCAGCTAGTCCAATTATGACAGCTTTTTTTTGGGAAATATGATGCTGTGAATTATAATTTAGGTACCGTCCCGACCATGTTGGTTTTGTGTACCACTCAGTCTTTATTGTGTTGCTGCAATTGTGCAAGGTCATGTCCAGGAAATTAATTTTATTGTTAGTTTCGATTTCTATGGTAAATTTTAGCTTTTCGTGGTAATTGTTAAATTTTTCCAATACGTATTTTTCCCGATTTTGTGGAATGCAAGTTATACAATCATCCACGTATCTGTAAAAAAATGGTAACCGAAAATCCAACGTTGGTATAATACTGCATTCTAGATCTTCTAGTACAAGCTGGGCAATTATGCTAGAAATCGAGGCACCCATTGCGCAACCATCAATCTGTTTGTAATCAGAGTCTTTATATTTAAAATAAGTTGATGTAAGAGTTAATTTAACAGCTTCTAAGAAATCCTTTAAGGGAATGTCGGTATATTTTTTTATTTTTTCCCATTTTTTCGTGATTACATTTAAAGCGACATTAATTGGAATGTTTGTGTAGAGTGACACAACATCTAGTGAAATCAATCTATGATTTTCCGGGATATGAATGTTACTGATTTTTTCTTTAAAACTCCACGAGTATTTTATATAATACTCATTTTTGTGTGCAACATTTGACAGAATATTCTTTAAAAATTTAGACAATTTATTAAATGGTGATTGTATACAAGAAACAATCGGTCTTAATGGTATACCAGGTTTATGTAACTTGGGAAGACCATAAATTCGCGGTGGAAGAGAATTTTGAATTAATAAGTTTTTGGCCGTGTTTGGAGATATAAAGTTTTTGTTTTCCCATTTTTTTATTATTTGATTATTATTTTTTTGGTATACATTGGTAGGGTCTGAGGCTAGTATTTTGTAAGTATTATTATCATTAAGGAGTGTATTCATTTTACTGTCATAGTCCGCTTCATTCATAATGACAGTTTTGCTAGATTTATCCGGTTGAAGAATTTTTATTTCTGGATGTTCTTTTAAAAATTGTTTTGTCTTTCGTAATTTGGAATTTAAATTAAGTTTTGTATTTGTGTTTGTAGAGGAAACCCTTGTTTTTTTCTGTTTAAAATTAGTCAAAATATTGCAACACGAGGCTCTTATTTGATCTTTCGTGTCGGAATTTTTATTGTTAATACCTATCTCTATATTGGCTATTATATCAGGTATAGGGGCCTCACTTTCATTGTTTATTTGTACTGCAAATTTTGGACCTAGACTAAGGATGTCTGAGACATAACTAGGAAGTTCGACATTGGTTAAGTTTTCGATCCAATTTTCATTTGATTGGGAAACATTCTGATTGTAATTTTTTTGTTCCGAAATAAGTGAATTTATTTTTTTTAAATTATTACGTTTGACATTTAATTTAGTTTCTTTAACCTGTACATGTTCAAATGTAGTGACGATCTTGTCTATTTTTTTTTCTATGTTATGTGTCATTTTGTAATGTTTGACTATTTGTCTATGGTAAGTTATGACTCTTTGTTTCTAGTTTTTTTTTATATTGGCTTGTATGTAATTTTAGCTTAACGCAGTTGAAAAAGGCCGTACCCACGACCGAAACGTCCTGCAGACAATATAAAGTCCTTGTAATGAACTCGTAATTTGTCTATCTGAACCATATTCCCAACAAAATAACCCTACAATATACAACACACTGGTTCAAGAATTCTGTGATTTTGGTAACAATATATAGCATGGGTGAAATAATGCTTAACTACAACAACATTATTAACAACTATGGAGAAGAAGTCGTTTCTGAAATGAAAAAATACTCCAGCAATAACATTAAACTTGCAAATCAAAAAAACCGTAGAAACTTTCTTTTAAGATGTAAATCAGAATATATTATACCACATTTTTTACTTAAAAATACCAGTAATTTAATTTTTGAATCTGTAAACCAGGGAGAAAAATTCAAACGTATTTTAAAGAGATTTTATCTCGACACATTGAACATATTGGTTAGTGACACTATCTATAAAATTAAAGAGTTAGAAAGCAATTTAAGAAATATTGTTGATAAATTTAATGGTCTTTTACCTGAAGATTTGACTCAATTATTTGTAAGCAAAGAACAGAAAAAATATGAGAAATGTTTTTTAAATGTCAAACGTAATAATTTAAAAAAAATAAATTCACTTATTTCGGAACAAAAAAATTACAATCAGAATGTTTCCCAATCAAATGAAAATTGGATCGAAAACTTAACCAATGTCGAACTTCCTAGTTATGTCTCAGACATCCTTAGTCTAGGTCCAAAATTTGCAGTACAAATAAACAATGAAAGTGAGGCCCCTATACCTGATATAACGGCCAATATAGAGATAGGTATTAACAATAAAAATTCCGACACGAAAGATCAAATAAGAGCCTCGTGTTGCAATATTTTGACTAATTTTAAACAGAAAAAAACAAGGGTTTCCTCTACAAACACAAATACAAAACTTAATTTAAATTCCAAATTACGAAAGACAAAACAATTTTTAAAAGAACATCCAGAAATAAAAATTCTTCAACCGGATAAATCTAGCAAAACTGTCATTATGAATGAAGCGGACTATGACAGTAAAATGAATACACTCCTTAATGATAATAATACTTACAAAATACTAGCCTCAGACCCTACCAATGTATACCAAAAAAATAATAATCAAATAATAAAAAATGGGAAAACAAAAACTTTATATCTCCAAACACGGCCAAAAACTTATTAATTCAAAATTCTCTTCCACCGCGAATTTATGGTCTTCCCAAGTTACATAAACCTGGTATACCATTAAGACCGATTGTTTCTTGTATACAATCACCATTTAATAAATTGTCTAAATTTTTAAAGAATATTCTGTCAAATGTTGCACACAAAAATGAGTATTATATAAAAGACTCGTGGAGTTTTAAAGAAAAAATCAGTAACATTCATATCCCGGAAAATCATAGATTGATTTCACTAGATGTTGTGTCACTCTACACAAACATTCCAATTAATGTCGCTTTAAATGTAATCACGAAAAAATGGGAAAAAATAAAAAAATATACCGACATTCCCTTAAAGGATTTCTTAGAAGCTGTTAAATTAACTCTTACATCAACTTATTTTAAATATAAAGACTCTTATTACAAACAGATTGATGGTTGCGCAATGGGTGCCTCGATTTCTAGCATAATTGCCCAGCTTGTACTAGAAGATCTAGAATGCAGCATTATACCAACGTTGGATTTTCGGTTACCATTTTTTTACAGATACGTGGATGATTGTATAACTTGCATTCCACAAAATCGTGAAAAATACGTATTGGAAAAATTTAACAATTACCACGAAAAGCTAAAATTTACCATAGAAATCGAAACTAACAATAAAATTAATTTCCTGGACATGACCTAGCACAATTGCAGCAACACAATAAAGACTGAGTGGTACACAAAACCAACATGGTCGGGACGGTACCTAAATTATAATTCACAGCATCATATTTCCCAAAAAAAAGCTGTCATAATTGGACTAGCTGATCGAGACATTAAATTGAGTAGCCCCGAATACCGGGAATCTTCTATAAAAAAAGTTAAGCAAGTACTCCAACTTAACTCCTATCCCCTTAAAATGATTAACCCGATTTTTAGAAATAGAATGGAAAATTTTAAAAAATCAAATGAAAACATTTTACAAAATGCTCCTAAATAAAATGACAAAAAGAATAAAACCAATAACTTTTTAACTCTTCCGAACATTCCCAACCTCTCTGAAAACTTTCAAAAACTTTTTAGAAAACATGACATAAAGGTTAGCCATAAGGCCATCAATTTGGTTAATAATTGTTTCAGTAAATTAAAAAGTGAAATTCCAAAAAACAAAAAAACACACGTAGTCTATCAAGTACCCTGCAAAGAATGTCCTTCTGTATACGTAGGACAAACAAGCCAGTACCTACATAATAGACTAAATGGGCACAAATATGATCATAAAAATACCACCGCCCTAAAAAAACACGAAAATGAGACAAATCATACTTTCGATTTCAACAATACCCAAATTTTAAAAACAGAACAGCACAATAGGAAACGTGAATTTTTTGAGATGATTTACATAAAGAAAACTCCAAACGCCATAAATAATAAATCCGAAATAGCTCATTTAAATAAAATATATCACAATATTCTAATGTAACATATATAGTCAAATTGTGCCTAGCAATAAATGACCAACCCAAAAAAAACAAATTCTTAAGATAAATATTTGCCGTGAGTTACATCACACCCTGTAACGAAGACCATAGCCAACCTGCTGACATAACATTCTTCTTTTTGCAAGCACATCATTATTTACTTCACTTCAACTAATGTACTGGATTTTTACAGTCAGTTAGAGAAAAGACTTCGAACCGTAAGAATCCAATCTCGAATTTTGTAATTTAGAAAAATAAATTTTTTTTTTAAAACGGAATTTCTAGTTATCAATAGTTAACTGGCGCAGTCGGTAGGATTTTGATAGATATTGATTTGCGATAAACGGAGATTGCAAATCAATTTTCGGACATTTTCGAAAACTGTCAAAAATCGAACCTATTGTGATTTTCGATCGTGGAGGTGTCGTGTGCTGTTCAGAGTGGCTTCTCAGAATTCAGAACACCCATTCCATCGCGGAACTGTCCATCCATCCACCATCTACACGAAGATCGGGAAAGAAACCGAATAGTTCTTTCCGCAAGAAGTTTTTGTGTGTTCAGACGACATCGCTGGGTATCTGCAAGAGCTTCTTATAGAAGACGACTAGAAGATTTCTGTTGATATTAATGTAAGTGCAATTTGATAAATGTCTTATGCGGACGACTTGGTAAATATTTTAAACAATTTGTCATTGAATCCTTCAACTAACTCTGACTCTATTTCCCAATCCCAAGCGGAAGTACCAGTAAATAATATTAATCAAAGTAGTTCTACTAAGAACAATAATTTCACTGAAATTCAATATCTTAGTGCTGAAGATCAATTAGTTTTAGATAATTTTATTTTAAGTAGTAATACTAGTGCAAATATTAACTTAGAAAACGTAAATCACGAAAACATGACTAACCAATTTAAACCAGAATTTTTAAATTGTGTGCCAATATTTGACGGTAACGCTACCGAACTAAATAGATATTTGGCTACGTGCCAATCAATAATTAATCAATTTTACGATGCTACCAATCCCAATAATTTTCAAAATACTTATATTCTTAATTCTCTTATAGGAAAACTTAATGGTAACGCTAGGCTAGTTATTAACATACAAAACGTAACTACCTGGCAAGAAGTAAAAGACACTCTTTATAGAAATTTTGCCGATCGACGCGACGAAAGTTGCCTAAATAGAGATTTGGTAATGTTACGACAAAATTCAAACGAATCCCCGCAAAATTTTTATGATAGATGTCTAGAAATACTTAATTTGTTATGTAGTTACATAGATGCGCACGAAACTGCAGAAGCAGCAAGAATAAAACGAGAACTATATCAAAATTTGGCATTAAAAACTTTCTTATCAGGTCTTAGGGAACCGATAGGCACAACTATTAGGTGTATGCGCCCAGGGTCTTTGACCGAGGCCATACAATTGGTAAACCAAGAACAAAATGTTAAATATTTCCAAAACGGATCCCAAACACAACCAAAAAATTTTGGCAATAACAGAAATATTCCAATTAATCGGCCTTTTAATCAAAATCAAAATTTCAGTTCGAACGTGCCTTTCTTTAGACCACAACCTAACCATTTTTCACTAACATTTAACGCGCACACCAATCACAATCAATTTAGGCAAAACATTGCACCATTTTCTAATATAAACAGGCCTCAAATGAATTTTAGACCACCATTCAGGAGTCAAAATAATTCTGGCAATTTTAATAGACCACAACAAAACGTATTTAAACCTAATCCTTTCCAACCATTACCTAAGCCAACACCAATGAGTGTGGTATCAAATTCCATTCAAAGACGATATGAGCCGGCCAACACTTCCCATCAACAAAATCAGTATCAGCCACCTCGTCCAAAATTCACATTCCAAGAACTGTACAACACCGAAACCAACTCTTGTTTTGATAGTGATACAAACTACGATAACACGCATTATGACCATGACCTATCTCACAATTGTTTTCAGTATACCAATAGTGGAGAGTATTCGCAGTACGCAAATACCGGGGAATATTCGCAGAGCTACCCACTTAATGAAAACTCTGAGGGATATCAAATACAGTCGCAGACTGAAAACGAAACACAGAGCCAAAATTTTCAGGATTCCTCACAAGAGACCGAGCAAATTTGATAAACCAAGTCATTTCCCTAAACACCACTAATTGTAATGAATTGTCCTATATCACCTTTCCTGAATACAACCTTAAACTTTTGATCGATTCCGGATCGACTAAATCATTTATTAGCCCTGATTTAGCTTTAAAATATTTTCCAAATTATGTGAAAAACGACCCATTTATTGTTTCCACAGTTTTTCAGAAATCCGCCCATAAGTATAGTGCCATGATACCAGCATCTAAAATATTTAAATTACCCCGACAGATTAATCTCAAATTCTTTTTATTTAAATTCCACGACGTATTTGATGGGTTGATTGGAATCGATAACCTAAAATTACTCCAGGCAAGTTTAGATTATGATAAAGGATTTTTGATTACACCGTATTCAAAAATAAAACTGTCTTTTCATAAAACCAAAACAGAGCTTAATTGTGTAACCATCTCTCCAAGATGCGAACAGGTAATTAGCGTTAAGACTAATATAAAAAATGGTGAAATTATAATTCCCTACCAAAAGATTCATAATTGTGAAATTCCCGAATGCCTTACAATAGCACGCAATGGGAAAGCTCTTACTGCCATTCTCAATAACACTTGCGAGCCTATAACTTTAGATTTTTCCGAGCCCCTTGTTGTAGAAAAATTCTGTAGACAAGAAATCGAAAATATTGATTTCAACAATTTCGATGACTCACCAAAAACAAAACTAGACCTCTTCTTAATAAGAACAGATCACCTTAATATTGAGGAAAAAAGTAAAATAATAAACTTGTGTAACCAATTTTCTGATATATTTTACCGTGAAGGCACACCCCTTACATTTACTCATAAGATTAAACATCATATTAGAACAGTTGATGAAGTTCCAGTTTATGCAAAAAACTATAGGTATCCATTTATACACAAAAAAGAGGTCGAAAAACAAATTAATAAAATGTTAAATCAGAATATTATCCGTCCTAGCAGTTCACCTTGGTCAGCACCCATTTGGGTGGTCCACAAGAAAATTGACGCTTCGGGGGTGCAAAAATGGAGGGTTGTTTGCGATTTTCGCGCCCTTAACCTTAAAAGTCTGGACGATAAATACCCCCTCCCGAACATCACAGATCTTTTAGATAAACTTGGAAAATGCCACTATTTTACAACTCTCGACTTGGCAAGTG
Organism: Kuschelorhynchus macadamiae; assembly: GCA_030620095.1. Classification (NCBI taxonomy): domain Eukaryota; kingdom Metazoa; phylum Arthropoda; class Insecta; order Coleoptera; family Curculionidae; genus Kuschelorhynchus; species Kuschelorhynchus macadamiae. The sequence continues at coordinate 889,797 of JAUTXW010005441.1, forward strand.
GATTTCATCAAATCGAAGTTGATGAAGCCGACATACCTAAAACCGCGTTCAGCACAGAAAATGGCCATTACGAGTACTTGCGAATGCCTTTTGGGCTCAAGAATGCCCCCGCGACGTTCCAACGAGTAATGGATAATATTCTACGCGGAATTACCACCGAAAAATGTGCAGTTTATCTAGATGACATATTAGTTTTTTCTAGCTCTCTTCAAGAGCATATAGAAAAGTTAACCGAGGTTTTCAAACGATTGAGGGAATCCAATTTTAAAATCCAGTTGGATAAATCAGAATTTTTAAAAAAAGAAGTTGCCTACTTAGGGCACATAGTTACCCCAGAGGGCGTTAAGCCCAACCCCGATAAAATTAAAGCTATAAAAAATTATCCAATACCTAGTACTACTAAACAAATAAAAGGATTTTTGGGTCTCTTAGGTTACTACAGACGTTTTATCGATAATTTTACAAAAATTACAAAACCGTTGACAAAATGTCTTAAAAAAGGTGCCAAAATTATTCATAATGAGGAATTTGTCAATTGTTTCAATACTTGTAAAAATCTTCTTATAAATGAACCGATATTACAATATCCCGATTTCACGAAACCGTTTAACTTAACTTGCGACGGCAGCAATGTGGCTCTTGTATGCGTCCTCAGTCAAGGCCCAATAGGTCAAGACTTGCCCGTAGCATATGCATCGCAAACATTAAACGACTCCGAGCAAAAATATTCCACCATAGAAAAAGAGTGTCTGTGTATTATTTGGGCCACAAAGTATTTCCGCCCCTACCTATTTGGTAGAAAGTTCAACATTATAACAGATCATAAGCCCCTCCAGTGGCTCTTCTCGTTAAAAGACCCTAGTTCTAAACTGGTTAGGTGGAGACTCAAATTAGAGGAGTTCGACTACAAAATCATATACAAAAAGGGAAAGCTTAATACAAACGCGGATGCGCTATCGCGAATCGAGTTACACACTAAAGAGACAGGCGAAAATTTTGACCTAGGTAGGTACACATATGAAATAACCCAAAATTTAAGCCAAAATAACGAAAGTACCGTGGAAAATCAAAATCTTCAAAACTCACATAATATCATAAATAGCGACAACTCCGAAAAAGCGAGCCATGATATAGATCAAATATCTACATTAGTTCATGTAGACGATGAACCTCCAGCTATCCCGGCGCCCGAACCAGATGATGACGACGCCACTGTTCACTCGAACGCGTCACATGACCCTGTCGCCGGTGTCCCCATATTAGATATCGCTGTCAATTACGGTGCCAACCAATTGCTCATACAAGAAGTTTTACATTCTCATGCGAAACCTAAAACCATAATTTTGTTCGAAAAGAAACGTCGGATCATTGCCCAAATTTCCAAAAACGACTTTGAGCAAGACATTTTAAATCTAATAAAACAATACGTAGTACCAGAAAAATTGTATTACGTTTATTTCGAAAACCCCGATACATACGAACCTTTTTCAGAAGTGATAAGAAAAAACTTTAGGTGGCCTTCTATCAATCTTAAACGCTGTTTGAAAAAATTAATCGATGTGACCGAAAAACAAGACATACCGGAAATTATCAAAAACTACCACGAAGGTAAATCAAATCATCGAGGAATCGATGAAACGTTAGAAAAAATCAAAATTAGATATTATTGGCCCAACTTGAAAAATTCAATACAGACTTTTATAAACGATTGCGAAACCTGTCAAATTAGCAAATATGAACGTCGCCCAGTCAAAATGAAAATTAATGTAACCCCCACGCCGACCGCGCCCTTTGAAATTGTCCACCTAGATACATATACTCTAGAGCAAAGTAAATTTCTAACCATCATAGACAGCTTCTCTAAGTACGCTCAGGCATATCCCTTAAAATCACTGGCCTCAACAGAAATCGTGGATAATCTTCTTTTCTATTTCTCCCATCATAAAATTCCGAAACAAATTATTGTTGATAACGGTACGGAGTTTAAAAATTCGGTTGTTACTGAACTCCTACAACTCCACAAAATAAAAATTCATTTTTGCTCTCCTCAACACCCTCAATCAAATGGGCTGATTGAAAGACTACACTCAACCCTTGCTGAACACATACGTCTTCTTAATAACCAAGAATTTAAAAATACACCGGTCTCCCAAAAAATGATATATGCCATTCTGGCCTACAATAATTCAATACACTCCTCCACTAAACTGAAACCGACTGACGTAGTTAATGGGCATATAACATCTGACGACCCGTTTGACATAAATATCGATCAATTATTACTAAACGATTATATCAGCAATCACAAACAAAAAGCAAAACTCTTGTATGCTAAAATCAACGAAAAATTATCGGAGTCAAAAGAAAAGTTAATCGATAAAATTAACAAAAAGAGGGATGACCCCGAAATTTTTGAAGCCGAACAAGACGTATATGTAAAAAAGCATGTGCGGCAAAAAGATGCCAATAAATTCTCAAAACCAAGCACACTTATTTCTGTTAATAAAAAACGCAAGACGGCTAAAACTAGTTCCCATGAGAAAGTACGCTTAAGTAATATAAAACGTCCCCTGAGAAAACGATACAGTTTTACCAACTAATGCTTTATTTTAATCTTTTCAGCATTCTTCGCTTAACATTCGGATTCGAAGAAAAAATTACCGTGAGAGAATTAAAAGACAATCCCGGTGTAATTCCTTTTAATCTAGGAAATGCAAAAGTGCAAAAATCCACTCATACACTTATTCATTATTATGACCTTAACCCAATTTTGACGGAATTAAATAAGCTTCATAATAAATCTAGAAATCTAACAGACACAATTAATAAACATGCTGAATATAGCTTTGATGTCTTAAATTACCTTAAAATTCTTAAGCTTATACAGGACCGTGTTGACACAAAAATACGAGAAATTATACCTCGTCCGAATAAAGTAAAACGAGGATTATTTAATGGTTTAGGTTGGTTTTTCAAATCTATAACGGGAAATTTGGACGCATACGATGGGGAAAGGTATGATAAAATAATTTCGGAATTTCAAAATAATCAAAATACGGTAAATTCAAATATTTTAAAAGAAAACTCAATATCTCTGAGTATAATTAAAAAATTTAATGCCACTATTCAACAAATTAGGGTTAACGAAAAATTATTGGAATCTAAATTAAATCAAATAGGAATAATTGTACAAAAAACTGCTTACAGAGACAATTCTATCTTCATTAAAGATATCATAAACCAAATAATAAATGTCTACGAAATCATTGACTTTAACACTTCAAGATAATGAAAATTCAATTACATTTTCTAAGTTAAAAATTATGCATTCAAGTCTTATTAAGGCAGAAGATCTCTATTTTGAACTTTTAGAGGTCCAAAAACTAATTGGCACTGACCAAATGCCATTAGAGGTTACGCTAGAAAACATCTTGTTGTATGAAAAAATAATTAACATAGACTGTTTTGTATTTAAAAATAAGATAACATATTTACTGCGTATTCCGATAACGTACCCGACCTATTTTAAATTCCTCCACCTTTACTCTATTCCTATATTGAGAGAGAGTCAGTTTAAGGTTATTATCCCGCGAAAACCCTTTCTTGTAATAAACAAATTGCACTACGCATTCCGAAACCACAGATGTACAGAAGTCAAAGCCCAACACTATGTTTGCGATAAAATGGAACTCAAAGAAATCAGCGAAAGCAGCCCATGCACTGTTAAACTTCTGCAAGATGCCAAGAACACCTCCACTTGTCAACAGATCGAAATAAAAATCACAAAGTCAACAATTAAACAATTAGATGTTCCGGAACAATGGGTCCTTATCCTACCGCAAGAAGAAATCGTCAAATTCAAATGCAACAGCCAAGAAGAAAGCCGAAAATTCCTGGGTACTTATTTACTAAAAGTACCACATAACTGCAAGGTGACATCAAGTCAAGAATCCATCACTAATAGTCGAGTAGCTGCACCTAACACCAGTGAACCGATATTGTTCCCTGACCTCGACAATGAAATACGCCTTCTGCCAACACTTAATCTTAGAGTGCAGTTGCAAGAAATTGAATTAGATGGGCTACATGAAGTACAGAATTTAATTGAAGAAAACCAAGCGGCACAATTCTGTCCTGGTGTTTCTGGCTCACCCAGTATATGGACTATCATGTTGTACGCCGCCGTAGTAAGCGCCCTTGTCTGGTTCATTTACAAAAAGAAATGTTCCTATAAACTGAAGAATCCCCGAGAAATAGAACTTCAAGACGTTCAACTACCCCGTTAGCCGTGGAGTTGAAACCTTGGGGGGAGGAGTTACATCACACCCTGTAACGAAGACCATAGCCAACCTGCTGACATAACATTCTTCTTTTTGCAAGCACATCATTATTTACTTCACTTCAACTAATGTACTGAATTTTTACAGTCAGTCAGAGAAAAGACTTCGAACCGTAAGAATCCAATCTCGAATTTTGTAATTTAGAAAAATAAAATTTTTTTTAAAAACGGAATTTCTAGTTATCAATAGTTAACTCGTGGAAAGAAGGAACAACTTTTAATTCGTTTCAGTACTCTTTGTCACCCGTACACGCATACGTTTACTGTTTTGTATATGTAAATTAGTTTGTTTAACCTGTACATGTTCAATGTAGTGACGATCTTGTCTATTTTTTTTTCTATGTTATGTGTCATTTTGTAATGTTTAACTATTTGTCTATGGTAAGTTATGACTCTTTGTTTCTAGTTTTTTTTTATATTGGCTTGTATGTAATTTTAGCTTAACGCAGTTGAAAAAGGCCGTACCCACGACCGAAACGTCCTGCAGACAATATAAAGTCCTTGTAATGAACTCGTAATTTGTCTATCTGAACCATATTCCCAAGAAAATAACCCTACAATATACAACACACTGGTTCAAGAATTCTGTGATTTTGGTATATATATATATATATATATATATATATATATATATATATATATATATATATATATATATATATGTTATATCCGCTGATAGCCACGTGCAGGTGATGACCTTCGGTCACACGGTATCGAGCACAGGAAATTGCGACACCTCCGAGAATGCCGAGCCAGCAACCAGCCGTTGCAGTTCGCACGGATAGAAGACGCTGCATCAGCATTCAAATTAATATAAATTGTTCTGAATTGTAAATAAATAGTTAGTTGATATTTTAGGCTGTTAGAATGTTAGTTTAATTTTTGAAATTATAAAGTAGTGTTTTTTTAGTATTAATAAAATATTTTTTAAAAAGTGAAATTTGGAAAAGTGAATATAACAATTGGCGCAGTCGCGGTAGGATCTGTCTAACGCTGTCAGAACAAGAGTGTTTTCTAACTGGTAGCGGCGGATTCCAATCCCTAAACAGAAGAAGGACGAATCGCTCTCACTTGGCAAAACTACGGAAGGAACACCCGGTGAAGCCCCTGGTAGTCTACGCTAAGAACACGACGATGCAAATAATCCTGCTGTAAGTTAATGAATCATCTCGTTATTGTTTATTTTATTGTGGTATTTACTTATTGAAACTGTTCGATTTTCCAAATATTTTTCCCGATATTTCTTATTGATTTTAAGAATTTGAATATCAAGAATTAAATATTTTTCACTCGATTTTTCACTATTAAATAAGTTACAGAACCTTTGTAATTTTTCAAAATGCCTGATTCAACTCAAAATAATGTTAGTCAAGTAGAAGTACAGCCTTATAAATTATCAGAAATATTTTCTTTAATCCCCGAATTTGAAGGTGATCAGATCTTTTTAGGAACGTTTTTAAATGCGTGTGATTGTGCATACAATATGGCTACTACAAGTCAAAAAACTCTATTAGCTATTCATATAAAAAACAAACTTAGAGGTAGAGCTGCACAGCTCGTTAGTTCTAAAAATCCAGGTTCGTACCTAGAAATAAAACAATTACTTAATCTACATTTTGGAGATTCTCGCGATTTATCTTCCCTGATACAAGATTTACAACGACTTAAGCAATTATCCAATGAATCCCCACTCACCTTCTTTAACCGCCTCCAGGTATTAAATGCTAAAATGCATGCAAATATCCAAAAAGCAATTAACCTTACAACTGAACAAAAAACAGCTCAAAGTACTCTTATAGAAACTATGGCCCTAAATACATTATTAACAGGGCTTGAACCTCGATTAAGCCAACTTATTCGTGCCGGAACTCCAGTCAACCTTTTAGAAGCCCATTCTCGAATTAGAAGGGAACTTCAGTTGTCATATTTTGAAACCCAAAAACAAGATAGGAATCAACCCTCAAGACCCACTGTACCTATTAGAAAGCCACAGCCACAACCTATGCGATGCTTTAATTGCGGACGCACAGGTCATTCTGCTAGTCAGTGCCGCACTCCCCAATCGGGACGGCAAAATTTTCAAAATAATTTTAATTCAGGTTTTCAAAGACCGTATCAACACCAAACCCAAAACAGCCCTCAGCAGTCTAGTAGTTATTCCCAAAATCAATCTAGACCACAACAAGCAAGCGGCTTCTCGCAAAATCAGCAGAGGCCCCAACAATTTAATAATCCCCCACAATATCGCCCTCCGATAATTAATAAAAATTCTAATTTCCGTCCTAATCAACAAAGGACATATCATGTAAACGCTAGCGACTATTCGCAAGGTCAAGCTTCTAATCCTATTGAAACATCATATAATGATTATGAATACCAAAATTTTGACTACCCACAAAACTACCCCAACCAAGATTACGATTATGATCAGTGTCCAATAAAGCCGATAGGCCATACAAATTACCAGGATTTTCTTTCTCTCCCAGTGAACCCTCAGCCCCCGGACCAAAACTACCCAGAAGTAGATCCCCTAGTAGAAATCCAAACTCAAATCGAAACAATGAACTTGGACGACATGAACCCCGATCTGAACTTCCCCGAACAGACATTTCTTTAAGCCCCTTTCTCACAGTAAATTCTAAAAACTTATATTACATCAAAGATGCCACTGAAAAATATAAGTTACTTATAGATTCCGGAGCTGGAATTTCTATTTTTAAGGAAAGTACTGTTCAGAATTTTCGAAATAGATCACCAGAGAACGTGACCATCCAAGGCATTACTAATCAAAAACTTTCAATCAACGAATCAACCCTTGTCCCTTTCGCTCCTAATGACCCTCATAAGGTCTATATTTTTAATTTAGACATCGATTTCGATGGTATTTTGGGCTTAGATTTCTTAGAACATTACGAATGTGTGATAGACTTAAAATCAAAGCAATTAGTTACCAATTTTAAAACTATTCCTTTATTTAAAGTAAATGGTGAACAAAAAATCGAAAATCTTACGTTAAATAATAATTGCAACAAAATTTCATTAGAAGCCCGAACGGAATGAATTTTTAAATTAAAATGTGATCTCGTTAACACTGATGCCTTGTTAGTTGCGCAAGAAAAAGACAAAGTTAGGCTCCTACAGGCTTTAGTGCGAGTTAACGAACACGGTGAATTTTTCACTTCGATTGTAAATACAAACGCTATTCCAAAAAATATCGATTTCTCCGATATAACCTTAGACCCGATTAACGACACCTCTGAACCTGTCTATAATATAACCGAACCAAATTTAAAAGAATGTCAACACGACAGAATCTCACAAATACAAAATTTATTAAGAACCGAGCATTTAAATGAGGAAGAGAAAGAACTTGTGACAAATGTTTGTTTAGATTTCTCTGATATTTTTTACCTTGAAGGAGACGCCCTTTCTTTCACGAATGAAATAAAACACTCAATAGAAACAAACAACGCTCGTCCTGTTTTTACTAAATCGTACAGATACCCACAAATACATAAGGACGAAGTAAAAAATCAAGTTAACAAAATGTTAGGCGAAGGTATCATACGTCCGTCTATCTCACCCTGGTCTTCACCAGTCTGGGTTGTCCCAAAGAAGCTCGACGCTTCGGAAAAGCAAAAATGGCGCGTAGTTATAGACTACCGCAAGCTTAATGAGCTTATGAGCTTAATAGACGATAAGTATCCTTTACCGAACATATCTGACCTCCTCGACCAGCTAGGGAAGTGTGAATATTTTACCACCCTAGATCTTGCCTCCGGATTCCACCAAATCGAAATCGACCCTAAGGACATCCCAAAGACTGCTTTTTCAGTAGAAAATGGTCACTACGAATTTATTCGTATGCCCTTCGGCCTTAAAAATGCACCGTCCACCTTTTAAAGGGTTATGGACAACATTCTCCTTGGCATTCAGAATGAGCGTTGTCTAGTATACATGGACGATATAATTATATACTCTCCCACAATCCACGAACACATTTCTCGCATAACAGAAGTATTCAAACGTTTAAGAAAAGCCAATCTAAAAATTCAGCCCGATAAATGTGAATTTCTCAGAAAAGAAGTCGCCTACCTTGGACATCTTATAACCCAAAATGGTGTTAAACCAAACCCATCAAAAGTAGATTGTATCGTCAATTTTCCCGAACCAAAAAATTCTAAAGGCATTCAGTCATTTTTGGGACTGGCCGGCTATTATCGACGGTTTATTCCCAATTTTGCAAAAATCTCAAAACCATTAACCAAAGTTCTTAAAAAGGACACTCCTTTCTCATTCGACCCTGAATGCAAATCAAGTTTAGAAGAACTGAAAAAAGCCCTTATCTCTAACCCAATTTTGATATACCCAAATTTTCAAGAACAATTCTTACTAACCACGGACGCAAGCGCGTTTGCCATTGGCGCTGTTCTATCGCAAGGACCAATAGGCAAAGACCTCCCTATTGCGTATGCGTCTAGAACCTTATGTAGTGCGGAAACAAAATATTCGACAATAGAACGCGAATTACTTGCAATCGTTTGGGCCGTAAAGCACTTTCGCCCCTACCTTTTTGGGAGAAAATTCATTCTCATTACGGACCATCGACCCTTGACGTGGTTGTTCTCGATAAAAGACCCAGGAAGCAGATTAGCTCGTTGGCGTCTTAAGCTCGAAGAGTATGATTATAAAATCGAGTACAAACCCGGGAAAATTAATAAAAATGCCGACGCGCTATCTCGGACTAAAATTAACCATTTCCAAGAATGCGCAAAACTCCAGTCTAAACTTCAAATATTTGCCTCTAACAAAGACGACGTACGAAACAGACCGTCAACTAGCAAAGAAACATTCCAATCAGACAACGAAAATGGAGACGAACCAGACACAGAACAACTAACAGAGGAATATAATCGTTTTGTACACCTCTATAAAACTAAATCCATTATAGATTATTCCAAAATAGAATCATCAAACTCCCAACTTTTAGACAAGTGTCATAAAAATATCATTACCTTCTTTCGTCGAGCAAAATTAGAGGACATCCACCTTAAAATCATTGAAGATATTTTTGAGGAAAACTTTCACTTTGTAAATAACAAAATAAACATTGTGTCCAGCAAAACCGTGAAAGATCGGAAATATTTTATAATTCCTCTGCCATCTGACAACGACATCGTAGCCCAATACCTCTTTTATGCCCTATTTACTGGCAAAGACAATTTTGACGCAAAACATCCGTATTGTGTCGAAAATAACTTAGAAATCCCAATTTTGGAAATGCTTTCATTTATCCTTTCCGACCTAGACGTTAAGTTCAAAATATGCCAAAATATTGTAAAAACACCTGATGAGGATCAAATCCCCATTATCCTAGACCACTATCATTTCGGAAGAAACAACCTTCTCCGCGGAATAAATGAAACTATTAAAAGGATAAAGGAAAAATATAATTGGCCCGGATTAACGAAAGATGTCGAAAATTTAATCAAAAAGTGCGAAATATGCCAAAAAGTAAAATTTTGTCGAAAAAACCTCAGTACACCCCTCGTAATTACCGAAAACACCATTCGAGAGGATTAACATAGACTTTTTGAATATCCTGTTAGTAATTACGCTCTCACTATTAGGGATGAACTGACCAAGTTCACACAAGCTTATCCCATTTCCGATAAAAAAGCCTCGACAATCGTGAGCACACTCCTACTATTCTTCCAACATTTCGGCACCCCCTTAAGGATACATTGTGACCATGGCCGTGAATTCGACAACGCTTTAATGAAGGATCTTTGCGGACTCTATGACGTAAAATTTACATTTTCTAGCGTCAGTCATCCACAGTCAAATGGATCTCTTGAGCGATTTCACGCGACCCTGACCGAAATGATCCGAGTACATAAAGCTGAAAACCCAAACGAACACCCATTCAATATTCTCCCTTACGCCATTATTTGCTACAACAATACCAAAAATAAGACACATGGTTTTACACCGTATGAGCTCATCTTCGGCCATACATCTAGTCGTCCACCCGAGACCCTTTATAATCAAGAACAACTGATTACAAAATATGTCAGAGACCTTAACAACAGAATGGAACATTACTATAAAGTCGCACGGACAAGAACAAACGCACAAAAAGAAAAATCTAAAATACGATTTGACAACGCAGTTAAACGAAACACCACCGAATATAAAATTGGAGACAAAGTCTACGTGAAAGAATCCCAAATAGTCACTAAAGTTAACAACAAATTTAACGGACCTTTCGAAATAACCGAAATCTTCGGAACTTCCGCCACAGTCGAAAATTTATCTACGAACCAATATTCTAAAATAAATTTTGATAGACTAAAACCTTTCTATGACTAGTCTATTCTTTTCAGACTCTTCGGGATACTGTCAGCCGTGACATCCCAGTTTACCATTACTCCAATAAACAATACCGTAGGACTGTTTTTCCATGAAGAAAGTATCATCAAAATATCAAACGAAAAATGGACGCTTCTGGTCTATAAAGAATTGAAACCCTTAAAAGAAGCCATCTCACACAACGACAAAATTCTCTCCGAACTAATAGACACATATGAAATACCTGAACCTAGAATTTTAGCCTCTAAAGTAGACGTACAAACACACATTAGTCTTCTAAAACAACTCGCCAACGCCGTTAATCAAAAATACAGAGAAATAATCGCGGACACTAAACCTTACGAATTTAGGACAAAACGCGGTATATTCAATGGCATTGGTACTGTATGGAAATCGATTACAGGTAATCTAGACGCTTCGGACGGAGAATACTTCAACGATTGCATAGAAAAAGTAACACGGGACGAACATCAAATCGAAAACCTCTTAAAGAACCAAATTTCCGTTACCACATCTGTAATTAAAACTTTTAATACTACCATTCGCAAACTACAAATAGACGAGAAAACTTTTAACAATAATATCAAAGATATTCAAAATTCAATCAACAATATATCAAGCGCGATCGATTTTTATGAAGGGCAGATAAAGACTATTAGTTTATGTGAATCGCTAATGGAAAGCTATGCATTTTTAGAAGATTATCTCAATGACATCTTGGATGCAATAACGTCGCAATTTCCTGTGCTCGATACCGTGTGACCGAAGGTCATCACCTGCACGTGGCTATCAGCGGATATAACAACTCCCCCTATAAAAGAAAAGTTGTTGCCTTGCAGCGACTTTTACAAGCCTTGGTGGAATTGAAGTTCTACTGCTTCTTCTATGGTCTCATCGGGACGTGCACTTGGTCTTCTTTTGGGCATCAAGTTCCTTACTCTTTGATGGACAGCGTCTCTGGACTTGGGAACTGGAGGTGCTGGTGGATTATCGTCGTTTGTAATTGCTATACCAATCCTGGGGTGTCTTTTACGTCGACATTTATCAGTTGCCTTGGTCATCTTCAGAGCTTCCCGTCTGTATATGGGACATCTTATTGTTACGGGCTTATGGCCTGGCTCTTTACATACTAAACAAAATACATTATTAGTACAGTCCTTCTGCAGGTGGTTTTCATTTCCGCACCTAATACACCGTTTGGATTTGTCCGCATATGTACACTCTTTGGCCAAATGCCCTACATTCCAGCATCGATTGTCTAATCGGCTATTTGCTACTTCTCTTGTAACGAATACTGTTGCGCCCTGAATTTCCCCATAGATAGGTCTTAGTGAGCTGCCTCTTACATCTCCTTTTAGGTTCTCATTTATCATATAAGATTTGATCGCTTCTTCTACTTCATCTTTTGTTGTTACGGCATCAAGGTTTCTTATATGTAGGACGGCACTTGGTCCTGTTCCCCCAACTGTTTTTATAGCAGACTCGTCATTAATCCCCTGTAGTGCTTGACTAATGCTTTCTGCTTGTCCATCATCCTTGTCAATTATGAGCATCAGGTCTCCATTTTTGTTTTTTTTTGGCAGCATTTACACTATTATTTAGGTCTCCTTTTTCTATTATAATGGTTTCAGTTGGGGTTTTCGTTGTTGTTTGTTTGCCGTCTAATGGTTTCCAAGCTCCGGCTGGAAAGATGAGGCGTGGCTGAAATCGGAGTGCCTCTTAAAGCGCATTCCAATACTTTACGACACCGTGCTTGATCCTACTTTCTTTGAAAGATATACATTAACTGGGTTATTTGTTACTATTTGCTATCTCTTTTAGTCTGTTGGATGCTTTGTATATTTCAAAAAGTCCCTCGGCTTCTTCTGTCTCCGTTCCCACTAGATACGTAAATCTTTCTAACTTTTCCGTGTCTTCCTTTTCTTCGAGGAGTATTTTGCTGCTGCTTTCTGTGTAGACCACTTGTTCTTGTTCTGGTTTTTTTCTTTCTACGAGTTCTCTGATTTGGGCCACCCGTTCGCCCAACCTCCGTACTAGTGTCGTGTTTTCCGACTCATTTGGGTCAAGACATGAAGTAGGCTATATGTTACACAGGGCGGCTGACTTATAACAAACGATTTTGACCTGAATTAGGCCTTGGTAAGTGTTTTTTTTATAGAAGTAAAAAAAGAAAATTTACTGTACCTATTGTAAATAAGAGGTAGACAAAAAACAGATTTTTAAAAGTTTTTATTTAGTAATGTCTAACAAAGCAATATACCTATACCACAATTTACAGTGCAGGGCAGTGCCTAAATATACATTTTTCAAACAATTTAAAAATGTAAAAAGTGTGAATCAAAAAATGTTTACGTTTAGTATACATGCTTTATAACGTCCAGAAGTAGTTTCCATTAAGAAAAAAAAACAAAAAATTTGGCATTTACGTTTTTATTATTCACTCTGTATTCACGAAAATAATGTTAATCTAACTTCAATCTAAAATATCAAGTTATATTTTTATAGGTCACGCGATGACTTTAGTTACATTTTACGTTTTTAAATGCTATATTAATAATTCTAGCATTCCTTACTTCTTTGGGAAATCCAGAAAAGATACATGAACAATGATTAAAATTATTGGTACAACTAATTTATGCACAACTTTGACGTTATTTACTAATTTTAACATCAAAAAAATAGTCAATTTAAACTAAAATTACAGTTTAGGTGAGTGTCTCGGCTAGTCTGTGCCATAACCGTATGGCTATGATTTGATTATAAACTCTCGATATTTATATATCCAAATCAATACTGTGAATCCTATAAAAGTTTCAGAAAAAAAATTGAAAAATTCACTGCTACGAAAATAAAATTTCGCCTAAATATTACCCAAATCTAAATTGAAATCTAATGTTTCACTAGGAAAAAAAGTAACAGCTCTTAAACCAGAATTTCTAAAGAAAAGTAATTACCTACTTCCCCTGTATAACATGATATATGTTTTCCATGTATTCTAAAATCCTGCCAAAGTTTCAAAAAATGTCATCAAATAATGGAACCCATTTTTTAATTTTTTCTCATTTTCATCCTTTTTGAGCTACCTTGTATAATGGAGAAAAAATATTTGTATACAAAAACTTAAATAACTTTGACGGGTTTCGCCGTTTTTACCTCAATTTGACTTATATGTATGATCGAAAAACAGATAAATATCTACGCCAATGACTCACTTATTTTGAATGCTGAAACACTTACCTCAACCATTTCTCTTTTTAATTTGACTATTATTGGTTTTGCGTTCGAATTTTTTACGCTTATATATATATATATATATATATATCTTTTTTATTTTTTTTGGGTTAATTCTTGGGTATTGGTAGAACTTCTACAACAATATATATATATATATATATATATATATATATATATATATATATATATATATATATTATTTTTTTCTTGTTAAGGAATTTATTTTTCGCACTAGAACCCAATGACAAAATTGATTTTAAAATAACGCATTAAAACTGCCCATGATCTACTGCAGCAAACTATTAACGAAAATAATATAGATGTCATAATTATTACTGAACCTAACAAAAATGTAGTAAACAAAAGCAGCTGGTATACTGACGAAGACTTGGAGGTGGCAATAGGTCTAATTAACGATATGGGAAAAGTAGAAAACTACGGAAACAGCTGCTATATATCTCCAAATATCTCCGAAGAATTATGTATCTAAATTCTGTATCACCTGAAGCAAAGTATACAAAGTCAAAATAAAAACTGGTTAATATGTGGAGATTTTAACTCAAAATCAATGATGTGAGGGTGACCAATGGAAGATAGCAGAGGAGGAATACTGTCCTTGTAGTACTGAACACAGGTAACATACCTATCTTCAAGAGAGGCCAAAGCGAATCTTTTATAGACGTGACTTTCGCGACAAACCAATTAGCAGGAAAAATAGCGAATTGGCTAGTATCTGCAGATGTAAATCTTTCGGATCACCAATATATCTGCATCGAAATAGGCAAAAATAAAATAGAAGATGCAAAAATGAAAGATTTCCTACGAAAAATAAAACTAAAAATGCCGCGAAATAATAACAGCGCAGAGAAGTGTATAAAATTTATTACTGAGACGTGTAACGAAACTTTCACAATTAAAAAGGGTCTTGGAAAGAGAAAGAAACCGGTATTCTGGTGGTCTCAAGAAATTTCTGACATCAAAAAAGAATGCTACGCAAAAAAAAAACGTGTTATAACTAGACATAACAGGATATCGAATATTTCCGAAGAAGAGAAAGCCGAAACCAGAAACCAATACAAAGGAAAACGAGCTTGCCTTAAGAAAGCAATTCAGGAAGGAAAAAATACTGCGTGGAAACAAGTGCTGGAAGAGGTTGAAAATGACAGGGGGAAAGGTTTTAAAATAGTGACAAAGCCCTTGTGTCTCAGTCCACGAACAGAGCTCCCAGACGAAAAAATGATAGAAGAAGCCGAGAAGTTATTTCTCAGGCATGAAAAAGCCCATTGGGACACGATAGATCTCGATGATCGAAGCATACCATTTTTCAATAAAGAAGAACTCGAAAAGGCATGTAGTAACATAAAATTAAAGAAATCTCCAGGACCCGATTGGACACCACTCCAGATCATTACGCAGATGACAGAAGCCTTACCGGAGGAATGTCTAAACACTATGAACAGCTAACTATTAAAAGGCGAATTTCCCAAAATTTGGAAGAGGGCAAGGTTGATCCTTTTAGAAAAACCACGCAGAAGGACAAACTAAAACAGCGTATCGGTCTCTCTGTTTGATAGATTGCATGGGAAAGCTTCTAGAACATCTAATTAAGGAAAGACTCAGTAAAGAGATAGAAAGAAGTGGCGGACTCGCGGAAACCCAATTTGGATTCACCAAGGGAAAGTCTACTTGTAACGCAATAGATAGATTGCTACAGGAACCAAAGAAGGCAAAAAGTTTCTCTTGGAACAACATGAAGCTGTGTTTACTTACAACACTTTATGTGAAAAACACTTTCAACTCTGCTCCTTGGCTGGGAATTGTGAAAGCTTTGAAGAAAAAAGGTATATCTGCCTACTTATTGTGTATGATCACAAGCTATTTTACTGATCGGTTACTCCTAGTGGGATATACAGATACAATGCATATTACCAGCGGAGTACCACAAGGATCCGTACTTGGCCCCCTTTTATGAAATGTATATTATGACGAAGCTACAATTGCCGCCAAACGTCACTCTAGCCTGCTACGCAGATGACCTAGCAATAATAACATCGCCATACATAGAATTGCAGAGTGCAGGAAAAAATGAAACTGGATAAGAGTGCATGAAAAAAAGCTCCTGATAAATCTGAAGCTGTATTACGAGTAGATCGAAAGGCTGTCAAACGAGTCACCTTAGAAGCCCTGAATAAAGAAATAGTAACCAAATCTGATATCAGATATTTAGGTGTTTTCATATATCAAGGATCCAATGTGAAAAACACGTAATGAATACGTGCAAAAAGACAGAGACTTCGGCAATGGCACTCTCTTAATGCCAAATGTACATGGACCATCAACACAAATATAAAAGTATGAAAAGTATGTAAGTATGTTTCTAAGAATACAGTGAAAGCTAGCAATAAGAGTATGTAGTGCATTTCGCACAGCGTCAACAGAAAACGTTCTTTTACTTGCAAATGTAACACCCATAGATATATAGGCTCAAGAAAGATATAGAACATATGGACGAGACCAAGCTGTGAGGCTCGCAGAAAGGGACGTCTCCTTATGTCACTGGCAATTAAGATGGACAGAAATGGACAATGTGGGTTCGTGGACAAAAAAGCTAATTCCAGATATTCTCCCCTGGGTTAAAAGAAAACATGGCTCTCTAAACTACTTTTTAACGCAGCTACTGACCGGACGTGGGTGAAACTCCAACTTGTACATATTGCAAAAACCCTGATGATGTCGAACATACATTTTTTCATTGTCCGAGATAGCAAGAAGAAAGCAGAAAAAATGAAACTAGAAATTAGAAGCTTGTAGTTAGTAGCGAATACATAGATATAAATGAAATTATTTCCATAGTGTAGAGAATCGTTAGTGCATATTTTCAAATGAGTCAACTCGATACGTGGAATCCACGTACGATTTTTTCATTGCTAGGCAGCTGAAAAATTTCAATATTCATTTGTAAATTGTGCTCTTGTGAGTTAATTTCAGAAAAATGTTTTGGTGTATTTCCCGATTTTCGCGCTCTGTCGTTTGTGTCAATACGTCGTTATAGTAGAGGGGACTGAATGGGTTCCGGAAAAGTAACCAAAAATCGGCCATTTTTGGTTACTATCTTTAGGGTAAAATTTTAGTGAACCGTATTTTTTTTACAATTTAAAGCATTCTCCTTTCTGTCCTGAGGCAATTCATTTATAATTAGGGTTGTTTCTTAATTACAGAACTTCATTTAGAACATCAAATAATACATTATTGCCGTACGAATTTTTCGAATTTCCTGGTTTCCCAATTTTTCCTAGATAAAGCCACACTGAAGTAGTGGGTAAGTATGTCAATATTATTGCATTATTTAGTTGTTTAAATATATTTAGCGCCTGCAAAATGAACTGTTGTCGTTTTATGGGCTAGGTTTTCTAGAGTCTTAAGATTAATAAGGGTAAATACATTAATAACATTTACAAAGGAAAAGGTAATATAAGATAATTCTAGTAATAATAATGTTATATATATCCTGTATACATGAAAAGGGGTGATTCATTTGGTTTCATAAATAAAAAGTGAAGTACCACATTTCGTGTAAAAAAAATATGAATATTTTGGGATATTCTATTTAACAATTGGGACATTATGTTAATAATTTTAGGCTATCACAAGAATTTATTTTCTTATTTATTTATTACACATATATTGATAAAGATAGGGTTATTATGTAAGTGATATTAGAAATGAGTTTACTTAACTATTTGGATGTAAATATGGTAT
>JAUTXW010005441.1:915000-920000 GCA_030620095.1 Kuschelorhynchus macadamiae
GATTTACGATCGATCAATTGTTTTTGGAAATATCGAGGAAAAACCGAAAATGGCGGATTTTGTTTTTGGCCAGTATATCCAGAAGGGTAAATTTGACAGCTGCCAAAATTTGTCATTATTCGGCCACATTTTTAAGACAAATAAGATGGCGTATACGACACGTCTTCATTGTTTTTTGTTAACTCGCAACCCGCCTCATCTTTCATTTTTCTTATGGCCGCCATAGTGGATTTTTCGATTTTTCGAAAGAGCCTAAAATTTCCAGTCTAGTGATATTTCACAAGTGCATTAAAGATTTTAGTATCATCGAAATATTACACTTCGTAAAGTTAGGTTTCAGTTTTTTCTAAGGAGGCCATGATTTAAAGTAATGTTAGCTCTCAATGCTTTTCTAAGGAGGCCATGATTTTCTGTAACAAAATTGGATTTTGATTTTGACGTTAAGTTAAATAGTTGAAAGTATCAAAGCTGTGTTTTAATAAGTAGTAGGTACGCTTTTATCTCAATAAAATCATAAATCTGACACATAAATTGTCAAAACCTATAGAAAATGGCCGGCATTCCGTATTCAAATGAAGAAAAGGTTGATATGTTAGCTCTGTACTTTCAATCATACAGAAACGCCGACGTTACCTCAGCAAGGTATTTGGAGATGTACCCCGAACGACAGCAGCCTCATAAGACCCAATTCAGGAAAATCGTAGTTCATTCAATTAACCATGGTGCCTTGGAACAACTTAGAAGCAGATACAATAATAACAATGAAAATCGAGACAGAAACATTTTACAAGCTATCAACGAAAACCCTAGTGCATCGGTAAGAACTGCAGAACAGGAAACTAAGATACCAAAATCAACAGTACAGTTAAAAAAGAATAAGTTCCATCCATACAAACCCATAATAGTACAAGGACTTAAGGAAACTGATTTTCCAAGACTACTACAGTTCTGTGAGTGGTATACTAGGAGATGTAATGAAAATCCTGATTTTGTAAATCATGTCTTGTGGTCCGATGAGAGTCTTTAATAGGCACAACCGTCATCATTGGGCTGTGCAAAATCCTCACGAAGTGGCAGAGAGACGTCTACAGATCAGATTTGGAAGTAACGTTTGGTGTGGGATCATTAGTAAGTTAATCTAACCAATCTTTTTTAAATAGGCACCAAATGATGGTCAAATAATAATCTTCTTTTTTTCGTTTAGTTCTTTAATGATACTAAAAGAGTATAATCTAATAAAAAAAAGTAAAACGTTCTACTCTAGTCAGTCAACTTACTTTTTTGATATTGTATTACATTTTTATTCAATCATTTTGTATTGTAGTTTCGAAGAACCTATAAAAATAGAATCGGGTTCTATAAATTTATTAACACTTTATCTAAATTTTCTGCAGATTTAGCTAATTCTCTAAAATTCTTTTGTCTGATTGTCTGAATTTAATGATTTATTATTACCCGGGAAGCCTAGTTCTTGCGTTATGAAAAAAATACCATATTAATCAAATGTCGAATTATTTTTCGATTTTCATTATGATTTATAGAAAGGCGTTCAGCTGTATTTCCGAATAATGTAAATTTTAAAGGGCAAGGGGTTTGTTCTTTTGATATTTTAAGTTTTATTAAGGCACGGTGTACTTCTTTAAGATTATTATATCACTGAAATAAATTGATTTAGTATTTCCGAAATTAATATGCAATACCAACAAAATAATTTATAACGGCTATTACTTCCCGCTAACCAAATATGTTTTTCTTTTTCATAATAAAGCTGAATAGGTTTCAATTGTATACAAGCTCATTCATTACGGGATGTTTCGCTAATTATTTTTGGAAAGAAAATATCTACTTTTTAATAAAGATAATTTTCCCTTTATAATTTATAGTTTCTAGTACCACCCGGCCGACCCTGCCGCCCTTGACTGTTGGGCACCTATTTATAAATTATTAATCATTTCAGGAAATCGACTTATTGGACCATTTTTGTTTGACTACAACCTAAACGGGCTAATAATTTTTTTAAATGGTCCAATATCTTGGCCTCCTAGATCCCCTGGCCTGTCGCCCTTGGATTTACACCTCTGGGGTCACACGAAGAATGAAATCTATGAATTTGATCGCCCCGTGAGAAATCCTGAGACAAAGAGTTCTGGACACATTTAGAAATAATATTAACCGAAATACACTTACCAGGGTTGTACGAAAAACAGTCACCAATTGTCAAAAATATCTCGATGCAAATGGACGTCAGTTTGCAGATTTGTAAATTAATGTTACCCACTTACAAAGTAGTTAAAGCTCATTTAGATTTTTTAGGTCGTTATTTACGTTCATGTTGTATTGAAAATTGAATGCGTTCAATAGATTACTTACTGATTAACGTAATCTTGTGACAAATAAATCAGGGCCTCCTTTAAAAACATTGAAACCTAATTTACGAAGTGTGATATTTTGATGACACTGAAATCTTTAATGCACTTGTGAGATATCACTAGACTGGAAATTTTAGGTTCATTCCGAAAATCGAAAAATCCAATATGGCGGTCATAAGAAAAATGAAAGTTGAGGCGGGTTGCGGGTTAACAAAAAACAATGAAGACGTGTGGTATACGCCATCTTATTTGTCTTAAAAATGTGTCCCAATAATGTCACATTTTGACAGCTGTCAAATTTACCGTTCTGGATATACTGGCGAAAAATGTATATATGTATATATATATATATATATATATATATATATATATATATATATATATATATATATATATATATATATATATATATATATATATATATATATATATATATATATATATATATATATATATATATATATATATATATATATATATATATATATATATATATATATATATATATATATATATATATATATATATATATATATATATATATATATATATATATATAGAATAGCAAAAATTAATAATTTCGACAGGTGCAAAACGGCCTACAAGAAGAATTTCTTTCGATTATGTCACAGGGTACCCTCCTGCGATCATGATTTCTGGGCCTCTACCCTCATCAGGCAGGCTTGTACCCAGGGAGATCTGAAATAACAGATTGCTCGATATGACAAAATCGAAAACGAAACGTCTATCATACTGAAACAGTACTACATGCTAAGTGTAACACTTAGCGCCACCTATTGGGGCTCCGGTGATTTCCGGCTGCAGACCCATAGGTAATTTAAAAATATGCACTAGCACCATCATGCGGAGAGTACATACTAAAAATCGATAAAAATGCGCTTTCACACATCTTTATCAAAAGTTCTTGGCCGAAAAAGATATATGTAGAATAGCAGAAATATATAATTTCTGCAGGTGCAAAACGGCCTACGAGAAGAATTGCTTTCGATTATGTCACAGGGTACCCTCCTGCGATCATGATTTCTGGGCCTCTACCCTCAACCGGCAGGCTTGTACCCAGGGAGATCTGAAATAACAGATTGCTCGATATGACAAAATCGAAATCGAAACGTCTATCATACTGAAACAGTACTACATGCTAAGTGTAACACTTAGCGCCATATATTGGGTCTCCGGTGATAGTATGATAGACGTTTTCGTTTTTGTCATATCGAGCAATTAGCACGATTAGTACCGAAATGTAGTCAGCAGGGAATCCAGGCGACAACTTAGCCAGCAGCTCGCTTAACAGCGTGAAAAGATCGTACGTGGATTCCACGTATCGAGTTTACTCATTTGAAAATATGCACTAACGATTCTCTTTACTATTTTTTTGCCTAAGTATTGATATCCCATGCATTGTTGATATTTTATTATTTAGTATTTTATGATAAAAACAAGTTTAATGTTAAAAACGAGCACGCTCCTTATATGGCCTAAAGTTATAGTATATTGTGTATAAAGTAAAAAAAAGTATAACATTTTCGAGATATTATCGGCTGAAGCGCATATTTTCGGACGATTTTAGAAAATTTGACTTTGAATTCGTGTGCCTAAGCCGTCTAAAAAAAAAGCAACAAAATTAGAGCAAAAACAAATTAGAACAAACAGAACTTACCTGGGTAAAAAAATTAATACACTTGTGCCTTTCTTGAAAATGTGTATCGTCCTCGGACAAACTTTGAGGACATCCTGGACATCTGAAGGTCCATCTTGATGTAACCTTCACCGGAGGTTTCTGTGTAATATGACTAACCAAAAAATTCATTGCAATGTCTTCACAATTCATATATTCATCTACCTTGTCTCGGATCGCTTGTGGAAGCCACTTCCAGTAAAGATGGAGGTAATGTCTGTGAAGGAATGCTGCTCCTAAAATAATTCAAGTGAGTATACAATATTCAACCCAAAAATATAAAACATGTATGTCACATGTTAAAAAATAAAAGCGCATATTTAGATCAATTAATCCTCGGCTTCTCCCAATTAAAAATGTCAAACGGGAAAGAGATTCAAGTGATACCTGGTTTGACAGATTTTCAATACCCCCTAAAATTATATAAAAATAAAAAACACCTTTAAAACTACGTATCATTTGACCCATCTTCCCATTTGATATTTTTAAGTTTCTTATAAAATCTGTAGGGGAGCCTACACATAATTGATGTACGTATTGTTGCGATTTTTTTAGAAGACCCTGTATTTCTATGAATTGGAGTTTTCAAATAATAAGTATTCTTCTAATATTAGATCGAAAAACCCAAGAAAATAGCATGTTCCTCGAGATTTGGAATTATATACAATAATAAATACAATTTTTATTCGTTCAGACTATCAAATTTTTAGGTCGCCTATGTTTTATATTTCAAAAACAGCAGTATGCAGTAATGCCCTACTACCACATTTTATTACTAATTTTTTGGTCACAACAAGTAAATGCATTGGCTATAGGCCTATGTATCTTCCTGTGTACTTAATCTATGAAAATTACTATGATAATAGGCACAATCAATATTAGTGCCAGTGCATAAACCACCAAAATCAAGATTTTCCGTAGAGATTGTCATACCT